>VZSE01001562.1:2578961-2676176 GCA_013398275.1 Promerops cafer | reverse complement strand
AGAAAGAAAGAAAAGAAAGAGAAAGAAAGAGATCCAGTGAAGTTTATGAGTGTTTTTACCAGTTGTTATTCTGCCTCCTCCAAATCTCTGGCATTGCAGGTAAAGCATTGTGCAGCTGGTATCTTGACTTACCATTCTCTCTCAGGCTCTGCAGGGAGTGTCAGACCATCAGCACTGATGTTCAGAGCAAAGCTGTGAAAACAAACCGCAGCAGATTAGTTGGGCTGATGACCAGGTTATTTAGAGCTAAGCACTTTGTGTGCCCTTACATCTCAACCAAACAATTATCCTTTTCCATCCTTTTATTTGTGCATGTACTTATCAAGAAAAACAGTGTTTGCAAGGGGACATTTTATTAAATGGGGTGATTCATTTAAGAAGTGTTTCTTTGACTCTAGAATGCCAATATATTTTGCTCTTTAATTAAGAAGGTAAACAGCACAAAAGACAAATATCAAAATGCTAGTTATCTGAAATACTTGATTGTCTGAAAGAGAAATTAAAGGCAGCTAGAGAAATGTTGGAGGCTGATTCTGTCATTTTGAACAATTGTTCTTATACTAATAGCTTGGTTGTTTACCTTAAGGTCACTCACAAAGTGAGTGCCATTTTTTGAAAAGTAGTGTTGTTGCATAGCCTTTAAATTAAAATATAAAAAAGATGAGATAGATACTTCAAATCTGAACATTTATCTCTTCCCTTATTTTTTCTCACCTTCCAGATATGTTAAAAAATGATTTGTCAACTTCATTTGTCCCCTTTTCATAACTTAATATGTTTATGTTTAGAAGTAATGGCAGATGAATGAAGTGGAGCAGCCATTTCTAAGATGAAATCACAGGGCATTAAAGAAGAATTGCTACACAGCTTTTTATTAAAGGTAGCAGAGATCCTGTTCCCTTAAAAGAAAGCACTACACAATGTGGTTTGAAAATCACTTTTTTTTTTTTTTGGACATTTTAGAGCTACAGCACTTTCTAAAGAGTTGTCATTTGTTCTTAAGTATTGAGACTTAGCATCAACTTTTTATTTAGTGCAGCAGCAGAAAACATTGAGCTTGTGCTGGCTTTGTTGTTGTGAATGAGTAGATGCTGTCAAGTTACTAATGCTTCAAGAAATTCACTGAGTTACTTATTCTGCTTTTGTTGTTTTAAGGCTTATGTTCTTTACATTTTTTTCCTCTGAGGTTTCTGTCGAATTGTATACAGACAGTACTTGTTCATAACTATCCATGGAAAGCCTTAGTTGATAATATTATCAATTGCTCTCAGGGACAGTGTGATTTGCTATTACCGCACACATATATTCTCCAGTGTTAATATTTGTGGCAAGCCTTACCCAAGATTAATAATTTGCATCTTGTCCAAGTGATTGATATCAAGATGACTTGAAAAATGGAGGAGAAAATAAAATCCTTTTAAACAAGTGTCTCAAACTTCAGACAAGATGGTAGGTTTGTCTTCTCTGGGGAGAAAAATTGTCAAATGATCCACTAGAGACATGTACCTGGACTAGAGATCCCATTTTATCTATTTCCCATTTTGAAGACTTAATTTTAATCTTTTGAACAGAGTATACAAACAGGAAGGAGAGATTACCGCACCAAGATAGGTGTTAAAGAGATGCCTTGAAATCCATTTCTAGGCTGCATAAACATCACTGTGGTTAATTCCTCCATTTTTAGACATTCTTCACTCAAGTTATTTTTACTTAGCAAGTTCACACTTCATACCTTTAAAGAAAGGTTGAATAAAAGACTCTTGCTCAAGGCTATCTTAATGAACCTGAGATGCAGAGTCTAATTTTGAAAGGTAGATACTTTGACAGCAATTTCAAAGCCAATCCCTAACACACAGTCTTAGCTCAAAGCAAATGCTCCAGGAATAACTTGTTTATTGTTTATATAAAAGCTCACTTCAAACTATTACTCCTGGGGTGGAGAGCAGCTGGAGTAGGCAGAGCACACAATTTGTTTTCTTTCTTTCCAATAAGATTATCTCAAAGACATTTCTCCCCTTCTCCTCCTTTGCCCTTTACCCATAAAACAGAACTAAGCACAGCTGTTTGGGAGCAGGAAAGGTGACAGCTCATCTTTATGCAAATCTGTACCTTTTCATTTAACTAATTAAATCACTGGTAAGCTCATGTAGACACTCTTAGCTAGCTTTGAACCATCTGATTTGCAACCGTCTTTACCAAATTGAAACAAGTGTATCTGCACAGCTTCTTACTCCTCTTAAAGACAGATCTAAAACCATTAGCAAATATTGAGTATTTTAACACTCAAAGAGAAACAGCACACTCCATTTTCTTAGTGTGTTAATTTATCACACACTAAAAATCTGCCAAATGAGTGGGGGAGTGTCTGTTATTGCTTTTAGGGTCTGCTGGAGCAGAACTATCTCACATCACCCAAATCCCAGTATGGAAAGACTGTGAAGTCCATGTCTTTTAAATGGTAAATTTGGTGAATATTATATTATAGCTTGAATTTCAGCTTTACTATAAGTAAATTTCATGAAGTTTCTCTGGCTCTATGATTAGAAATTATATTACTAGATGGTTTTAGGCACTATTTCCTTCTCCCCAGCTCTACGGGAGAATGTATCACAAATGCAGCAACTCTATCAAAGGTAAATGCACACTCTAAATATTCTGGATGTTATCTGGGGCACCAGCACACTAGCTGAAGAAACAGTTCCTCCCGACACAACCGGGACTTTCCTCTCTCCCTACAGTTGGCCTAAAAAGAGGAATATTATGGAGATGAAAAAGACATTTCCCTCTGTCAGCTTCTCATTTTGGGCTGCGTGGAAGCAAGTTTGTTTGTTGGGAAACACAGAGGGACTTTCAGTCTATGGCTCGCGCACTCCAGCCAGCCATGCCTCCTGGTTCTTCATGAGCAGGCAATGGTCCAGGAAGTATTGCTTTTGACTGCCATCTTTTTGGAAGCCTAATGGTGTTTCCTCCATCATTTTAGATTGAGGATTTTTATGCTGTAATTTCACAGCCTGCTTTCTTCCTCTGCATTAGGGTAGAGTTTTCAGGAAGCCTTCACATTAGAGCACTAGGACTTTAATGACTTTTTTTTGAGGAATGTTTTGCTTTCTCTGATTGCCTCATTAGGGAGACAATGGACTGGTTGATTGCCTTATACTCTCTCATAAGAACAGGAGATTTGGTTTTCCAGCTGGGCATGTTTTTTACTTCTGCTCAAGGGGCAGTCTTACATGACAGCTCTCCACATAGCCTGTCTTGTATGAAACACAAGAAAATTATCAAATCCCTGTGACACATTGCCTTGGAAGTGGCAACTTTTAAGTTATGAAGATAGGGAGAGATTCTGAGTTTCTGCTTACTTATTATGAGAGGCATAATAGATGTGTAACACCTGACTATTCAGTGCCAAGATCCCACTAAATCTTGAACAGAATTTTTCTCTTCAAGCGACTTTGCATATGAGCAGTCTCTTATAGTGTTGAAGCCTTTCTGACATCTGTGTCTAATGGAGCTCTTGTATTTTTACCAAAGAATGACTGAGATGACTATGTGCACAAGCCAGCTCTAAGGTCTATGAAACACTCTGTCTGGAAACACCTTTGATTTGTCCAAACTCAGGGAAAAAAGTGTGAATTGTACCAAATTGGTTGGGACAATTGCTAAGCTGTTTTTTCAGTCGTGGGAGAAGAAGCTGGAGCAGAGCATCAAGAAAGCAGGCTGGCCTGGACTAAGGACATCAATGTAAGTGACATAAAGGACACGTAAAAGAGAGATGAGAAAATAGTGCTGAGAGCTGCTATCAGAGAGGATTGGGGAAAAAAAATGAGCACATATCCTGACTGCAGTCATTTCACTGTCTTACAGGTGGCAGATTTATGTGACTGGGGAATCATGTTCTCAGAGCATCATGAGGTACATTGCAGGAGGTAAATGTGGGTAAACACAATAGATACCTCAAATCATTTGGAAAGAAACCTAAAATAAAACAGAACAGGCAAGTCTTTCTGAAACCTTAACATTTGTTAAGAGCCTGTAAGTCCTTCTACAGGGTTCTGGCAATGGTAGGAGCCTTGCTTGAAGAGGACTAGGGCTGTCCTTCTAACTCCTGTCTGGAAAATGTTCATGCATTAAACTTGGAAAGACATTTTGCAGGTAAGGTAGTGTACATTTGCCTTTCTGAGGCAGAGCTGTGCCTTGGGGAGCAAAAATGTGTGTGTATGTGCACATTTGTGTCAAGCTGGCTAGAGTCGTTATAGCTCTGTGATGCCTATCTCTAAACACCTCCTCTGGATTGTGTCAAACACTAATGAAAAAGATAAAATAGTCTGCCTGAGAAACATATGTGAGACTGCTTGCAGTTTTGACTGAATTTTGGTGATAGTTTTTAGGATGTGTGTAGAAAATAGATGAGTACTATAGAAGGAGCAAAGGTGTTTGTGGAAATTGCCCTTCAAACCAGACCAACATTCAACTTTGACATAGGAGACATGCAATTCTGCTGTAATGAGGACATTAAGTCAATAAGGAGTGCATTCTCTCAAAGTCAGAGGACTACAACACAAACTTGTTTAGAATTACCGTTAAATTGTGGTACACTTCACAAAGAAATAGATGTGAACATTTCAGAAAGCAGTCATCAAGCACCTTGTTGTTTGCCAAGAAAAATAGGCAATTATGAACATTATGTCCAACTATGCATCATATCGGCTCCAATCAAAACCATTTAAATCCAGTCAAGCATTGCTTTCACACATAAAACCCTACCCAGAGCTTGATTATACCTCAGCATACCAGGTATGCAGCCTAGGATGCTGGCCAATAACAATATTCCATTGTCTAGGAATTTTAATCCATGCATCTATATTTATAAATGTTATAAATTTGATTGCAAAAGATTGCGGTTATCAAGCCCTTGCTGTTTTCACTTTTCTGTCCAAATCTGTTAAAAACTCTTTGAAATCAAAAGCAAACAAATAAACAAAGTCTGACAAAAAGGGGCACTGTCAAGTATTTAAGTGGAAAAACCGGACATAGAAAATGACTTAGCTTTTCTACAGTTCTTTAGCCCTCCCCAGGTGATACTGCCTCTCAGCAGAGTAAAATTACTATATGGAGAAAATGGTTTAGACTGCACATACCCAGACTGAGGAAAAAATTGCTTCAATATAGATATATTAAAAACAAACAAAAAAAAAAGCCTTACAGGCACTTTTGTGGTCTCACAGAAACAATGAATCCTATTCCTCCTACTGCTCTGTTGAGGTAACTAATTAGCTTTCTTTTTCCCCTTACAAAAGCCCTTTATATTGGAGACTTATTCTAAAAATGTGTCACTTGCTGGTATGCAAGCACCAGGTCATCTCAGCAAGTGTCAGTAGCACTGGGAGTCTTAGCATAGTAGAGTGACCCGTGTTTTAACATTATGTCAATTTGACCTGCTGTGAGCATGCTATTGAATTTACAACACTGACAGACTAATTGAAGTAGGGCTCTCCACATTTCCAGGAACTGGAACCGAGTCACTATTAGTAAACCCAGGAATATTCTTCCTAAAACAGCTGCTCAGGGATTTGGCGTTGTGGGTCTATGCTGCTCAGCCATCCACTGGATGAGTACTTCTTTTCACCATCTCCATCCTAATTTGCTTTTCTTTTTTCTTTTTTTTTTTTTTTTTTCTCCCTAGCACAGCTTCCAGTGAGAGACACTTGCCTGGTTTAATAATAAAAATGATGGCTAAAATATCTCTGTCAGAATCTCTTTCCAAGAGCAATGTTGCTGTCAAACACTCCAGACAAACTATGTGGTTAAATGCTTAACTCTGGAGTACAATGGCCACGGCTTAACCGAAAGTACGATCTTATCACTGGTATTAAAAATGGCACGTACAATCTTAAATAGGAAAATGGAGGGATCAAATAGCTTTGGTCTGTCACTTCATGACCAGACATTCCAGGAATCTTCGAGAGACCCTCACCCTGTGAAAAGACATGTACAGTAGCTGACAAAAAAGTATTTTTTCAGATATTATCAAGGGTGAATCTGCACAGAGGTACATTTCATTTTATAGCAGCCAGTGTTGGAATGTACCTGCCAGAAACAAGAATGCTTCCTTCATTTAGCCTGATTTATCATTACAAGAACTAACAGAGCTCCTTCATAAACTACTGGAGCTCAGTTCTGGCACAAGTCCAGCAAAGTTGCACAACTTACTTAGCACCACAAGGAATATAAAGCTTCTATTTACCTTTCAAAGAATGCCCACCATTTTCCACATTGTACCAGAATTCATTAATTGGTTCTGACAATATATGGGGACAAAATATATTTCTTTTTTCCTAGAATATTTTGAAAGCCACCCAGGACACCAAAAGTTAGGTAGGTGCCTTAGATACATTACAGACCCTAAACTGAATTTCTTGGAAGGGATGATAGGCACCTAAATACCTTTGCAGTGTGCTGGCAGTAGACATCTGGGTTCTTAGGAAGAGATTTAGGTATGAGCCACTCCTTCCTCACGCCCACCTGCTGGATGACTTACATCTCCACCTAGTTTAGGTGAGTGCTATCTTTTTTCCCCTTAGGGCCCAGGAGAATTTCCCTGGCTATTTGCCTTGTGTAGCTCTGCCTTTAAATATCTGTGGTCTAGCCACTTTCACTCTGGTACAGGGTAAATTGGTACCAAATTGGGACCAGGGTTAAATAGACCCTGCTGCCCACCGTTCACATGCTTTTTCGTATATTGTGCATGTGTGCAAGGGGAATGTTCATGTTATGCAAACAGTGATAATGTAATCTCTGCGTCAGTGCTCCTTGATTTCTTGCACTTAGCCTTGGTTCACTCTGTGTGCTTGACTCTAGCAACCTCACTAATTTTCTCCTTATCTTTATTCACTGAGAGTTCGCATCCTGAAAGATATTAGGGTACCTAAAATTTTAAGTTGTCTAAATTCTTTTGATTTTAACAGGAATTAAGAGATGGGTATTTGACAATATTTGTAGGTCTGAGTGTTGGTGAATGTTTAACAGCCATCTCAGTTTGTGAGAAAAATAAAAGATTTATGAGAGTAGTTTCTTGGCCAATGTGAGAAACTAATACAAGTGCTGTGAAAATCCTAACATTAATGTACAGGCATTAATCTGATTTCACTTTTCAGTGTTGATATCTATTCATAAATATATTAAATGATCAGCAAATCAAACTCTGAATGTTATTTTGGTTCAGAGCACAAACTAAGCACAACATGGAAAATGAACCTTGAGTGCTTTTTACTTGAACTTTGTATGCAACCATATTAAGATGCTGAATATTTCAAATGCTGATAGTATTTATAGCTTTTGACTTTTAACCATATTATATCCTTTGCCTTATTTCTTGTCCTCAGCAAATGTCAAGTGGGTGTTGTATGGAACTGAGAGAGACCAATCTCAAGAGAACATCCGCTTTCAATAAGTGGAACTCCAGATTACACAAAGCTGCAGGCATAAAAGCAGCTGCAAAAGCATGTTCACTCTGAAAATGAAACAATTTTCTCTAGAAAAATGAACATGAAAGTTAAAATGTACCTTATATCTAACAGTATTTGCAGTCAAATTAAATCTGTGATGCGGGTTATAGTCTTTCTATTGCCTTTTCCTGGAGTTGGCATATTTATATAGAAAAGCCAGTCCAAATATGCGCTCTGCTCCTGAATATTATGGTCTACCAAATAAGCTTGAATTTCTGAGAATTATGATCCACCGAATAAGCTTGAATTTCTTTGTACATTCAAGTCATTCTTTTAAGAAGAGCATATAAATGGTCTAAGCAGGATGTTTTTTCTGAGATGTAACTCAAATTCAAGGGGCTGGAGTATCTGACTTATAGCAAAAGAGCCCAGAACCAGGTCTTGCTTTGTAATGCATGTACAGAGTGCAGAGTGCAGGTGATGACTTGAGGTATAAAAGCTTGTGTTATAAAACCTGCACCCACACATTCTGAAAACTCTGCCAGGTTTGTCATAAAGGTTAGCTAAAGTTGTGAACCTTTCAAATAAACTTATGGCTAATTTTGAGTGAATATTGACTGATTTATGGTCACATATATCTAACAAGCCAAGGTTCAGGGTTTTTTCTTATTTTGCTACACTTGGAGCTATTTTGGTTTATTTAAGCCTGGAGTTCAAACTGAGTTTCATGAGAGACAGCCCCCTAGAAACTAAACCCAAGGACACTGATAAAAATCTGAGGATGGAAACTGCCAAGTTTCATATAGGTTTGGGTGCAGCAAAGGCTTCTTTTCATCCCTTTTGCAATCCTGCAGTCCTCACTGAGAATAAAACTGAGGTGTATTTAAGGAAGTTTTGACTGAGGAGAATGATTGAACTTTGAGAAGAGAAAGACAGAACAAGCAAATAAATCCAGTTTCTCAAGAGGAGATGCAAGATAGCTGTATACTCTACATCATGTAGTGAGCTAAAGTTTCTTCCTAATTTCCCATGGCACTGTTTTGTAGGAAAACTCAGGACATGGTACATCCTTGGAGACAGAAAATGGAAACATTTCTGTTTGAGAAATGTTTCTAGGACATGCTTATGTCCTGTCTAAGCTTGACTACCACAGCAAACAAAACACAGGTCTACAACTGTAAAGTGCAGCAAGCCCAGGCTCAGGCCCACTGACAGCACTTGATAGTTTTGGTCTTCTCTTGGTTTTGGTGCAATTCTGTGCTTGCTTTGGGCTTGGCCAAGGGACGTGGAGGCAGGCAGAGGGTCTGTGTGGCCACACAGATGCACTGAGAGATGCCACATAGTGCTGGTTTTGCTAGCCTTGCATCTCTCATATAAACCCGTGTTTCTCCTGTGAGAGTTGAACCAGGGCCTCTGTGAAGTGTCTCCCATGCAGAGGCAGCAGAAAGGCTGAGCCTTCATCAAGGGGCAGTACAAAGCAACTTGGGCAGTGCTTCACAGGAAGCAGAGGCAGAACAGCATCCCTCTTTCCTCTTTTTTTTCCTACCTGCACCCCTCCTCATGAGGAATGTATCTGGGCCTCCTGAAAAATGCTCCCAGAGTTTGCAGCTTGACATAGGGTTTTTTTGGCTTCCTCTCTGAATTGCCCTCTAGAGGAATCTGGCAATGTCCCATAATGATATGAGTATCCCAGGGAAACCTGTGCTTCTACTGAAGTATATAAGTGACATGAGAGGCGGTCTCACTATCCCCCATTGCTTAACTGGTTACATAGCTTTCCATAATTGTGTTTCACTGCTTAAGTAGATTAAACATATAATAATGACCTTGAAGTCATGTATGACAACCTCCAGATTAAATTCCAGCCTCATGTCCTGTACCGTCATCAGTCTATAAAATGCAGAAGTGAGTATATACACAATATGGAGTCTATTGTTTCCCGTCATCTGTAGTATGATTTTTACTGTTCTTTGTGATTGCTTTTTATGTCTATCTTGAAACAGAGTTTTTGTAATTGTACTGTTTGCTACTCTGGAGAAGCCAGTTTGTTTTCCTATTCTCTTTTGAAATTTAATGAATTCCTTCATGAATAGTTAGGAGCTGAACAGAAAAGGCCTGCCTGTGTGTCAAAATCCTCTGGCTGTATAAATATATAGGTTCCCCCTGTCTAAATACAAAAGGGTTTCCTGCAGCAGCATCAAAATATAAAGATAAGAAGCAGTCACGACATAGAGAAAATAATTACTAATTATTAAATAACTACTGCTACTAAATCAAGTGCTTTATACAAAAAATAAGCTAACTTTATGACAATCTATTCTCAGAAGCTGTGGTAGTACAGATAAAGGAAAAATTGGAACTAGATAATTTATTAAGAGAGTTATAAAAACAGCTAACAGATAGTTAAATGCTGACATTATCTTTCACAGGATGAACAAATGTCAGCTATATAATGAAATGAAAACCAGCTATGTTTCAACCTGAGTTTAAATATTTGGAAATGAACACCTTCATTATTTTCTTAATGTGCTTTCTTAATTAAGTCAGTGGGACGTGTGCTCCCAAGTCCCTCAGGTGTTCCTGAAAGTGTCCCCCTACATCAAGCTGACAAACTTTATTTATGTGATTCAAAAAGCATACCAAATCCCACCCCATGCTTCCAAGCACTCTGCTAGTTATTTAAAGGTACAAAACTAAATAATGTTCTCAAGGACTTAGGATATGTAGTATATATTTCAGCTCTCTAGACCATTCTTCTTTCTGTTTATCTTAAATGTCTGTCAAAACAAGGAGGTCTGCAGTGCCACCTCAAAGTCATCACATCTGAGGTACCCAGCCAAAGGCCTGGAGAGCCTGCTGCTGTAGAGACAGCAGGGTGGGTGGCAGCAGGGTGTCGTGGTAGATGCAGGGCTCTGTGGCAAGGCTGAGATGGGGCAGGCATCGCACTTTGGGTGAAAGGCTGAGGGAGTGCTAAATAGGGCACGGTGAACAAGTGTGGGATGGATGTGGTACATGGTGGCACCAGGAGTGTCACAGTGAGAGCAAACCTTGGCAGTGTGGAGACACTTTAAAGTGTGGATAGAGATGAGTTTTACCAGCTGGGGAGGTTTTCACTGGGTGTTAACATCCATGTAGCTCAGACTTTTCAAACAAGGCCTATGCAAATGGGAAGCTTCTGATTACCATGGCAAGACCATTGAGAATTTATAGAAGTTTGCTAGTCTTGCAAGACTGTGTACTAAAAACTCAGTATTGTTTCTGACATGTGGGCAGGATGGTGAGTCCATACAGGACTCAGAGGACACAGATAACTTCAAGTCCCATTTGAAAATCCCCGAGTTCTTGAGTATGGTTGGTTATGTTTTTTATTCTATAATTCTGTATGGTGAAGTCAAAATGTTTGAATGGACTGAACTGACCTCTTCCACAGCAAATAACAGAGTGACTTAACAGCTATGAGAGTGTCAGAGAGTTGGATTTGAAATAGAATAATAGAAACACTGAAAAAATTAGCTGAATATTACATGAGGTGCTCTACACATGGCTCCTTTTTTCTTTATTGCAGCAGCCATCCTTACCCTTGCCTGAAAGACCTGAGGAAGGAGGTGAAGAGTGTCCACTCTTTGGCCTTTGCATGAGAGACTAAAAACTGCACTGTAATGGGGGACCACTATACCAATGAATTAGAAGTGCCTGAAAATGTTCCCAGGCTCTGCTGCTGGACTAGAAAACAAACCATGCTCCTTCTAACAAATACCATCATTCTCTGAAATTAGATGACTGCATGAAAAAGTGCCTGTTGAAAATGGTCCTGGGAATATTTATACTCCCAAGCTGGTTTGGGAAATTTTTGTATGCGTGCTGGATGGCAAGTGTGTCAAAAGTGTGCCAGGAAATGGTTTGACAGTTTAGGGAATGCCTATATTAGGAAAAGGCCCGATAAGAACAGATCTACGGCAGAAAACATCTGGTGCTGAGGATCACATCCACACTGGCAATCAAAGTCTTAGGATTTCAGAGTTTTACTGTTGCCTAGCTCTAGCTTACTTCTGCAGACAGAAGGCCCATTAGCAGTCAAAGTGCATTAGATACCCTCTGAGACTGAGACTGCTCCTCCAGGTTTATTTTTATCTGAAAGGAATTCATTTTGCACATTCCAAACATGATGTGAACCAAAGTGCAGGAAGTGGGAACTACTGGGAGATTTGCTTTCGTAGTGCATCCTGATCTGAACTAAAATGCTTCCACACATACACCCAGAGGCAACTGCGTCCCACTGTTTGAGAACATTCCCAATCACAGTTTAATTTACTAGTTCACCCAGTTCAATTGCACATAAAAATTGTGTGAGGCTTTGGCATGCTAAGTGGAAATTGGATTTTAAATTTTATTGCTAAAATTGAGTAAATCTCTACTGAATGTTTGAACTGTCATTCTTCAAGTGCCTAGAATAAATTTGGGAAAGTTTGCAAAGGATTCAAAAACCATGGCTGTTATATATAGACCATGTTCATGAAGTATTTTAAACGCATCTTGCTAGTGTATCTGAGAAGAGAAAAGGGGGCAGGGGGGAGGGGGAAGAGAGAGAGGGAGAGAGGGGCTGTGAATGTTAAAAGGAAAGGGAAAGGCCTAAACAGGATTTCTTCTTAGATTACAAAAATCTTCACAGTAAATTTACAACCAAAATTTCCAGTCCTGACTAAAGCAAGTGATGTTTGGCGCGCTGTATCTGTAGGCCACGAGCTTTAATTACACCACATTATCTTTCACTGTAAGTTCTGGATGGCAGTTGCCTTTAGGTTGGAATCCAAACTGATAAGGAGCTTTTTATCACTACAGAGTACATCAGACGTACTTTGTAAGGAGCAGATAGTCATCTGCTGTACCAACCTGCCTATTCTAGTTGAAATTGCCCCCAGGGAACAGATACCAGAAACTTTACATTTAGAACACTTAAAAAGAAAGATTCCTGGCAAATGTGAGGGCGTAAGAGGTATTTAAAGAAGAGCTGTGTAATATAGTACCTAAATAATTTTATAGTCCCACTGCTATTTTAGTATGCTGGTAGGATATCTGAACCACTTGCTCTTGACTTGTACCTTGTCTGTAATGATGTTATGCATAATGCAGCAAAAGGAATTCTTCATTCCCGAGCAGGGGAACAGAAGTGAACAGAAGTGCTTTTTACAACTCATCTCTTATGGATCAAAGCAAACCTCAAGCTTGCCTTATCATGTAGAGTTTAGAGTCCTTGAGCTTTCTGTTACAGTTACACATGCTTAACCCATAGCTCTTGCTATGTTTGCATTAACTGAAATTGTATGTATAAAGATTGCACAGGCTTGATTTCTCCTGGTAGTTAGATGTTCAGTGTGTCTATTAAAATGACATATTTTCAGGATTTATTGTGAAATATGGGCAGAAATGATTTTAAAAGTATAGATAATTATTTTGATCTATAATTATCTAAAAAAACCGCAGACTAAATTAACTTCAAATATAGCGTGTAGGGGGAAAGATTGAAAAAAAAAGAAAATCCCAATATCTGGAAAATTGTTCTTTTTTGTGTACATTTGTTCAGATTTTATTTTCCTACTAGTGTTTGTGCTTTCTGTATTTGTAAAACATAGCTTAAAACCAGTATAGATGTAAAGGCTGAAAGTTAGGAAATAAAACCTTGCTGTGGTCATATGATTAAAATGAATGAGGTATTTTGTTGCTTACTACACACACTTTTCTTTCTGAAGCAGTTTATACCTCATTGTATACCGTGTACATGAAGTACAAATCATATAAGTGATAGAGCAACTGCTCTACAGTGCTAATCAACCACTTAAATGCTGTTTTAAAAACAAACAAACAAACAAAAGGCCCTGTAATGTTTGACCTTAATGTCTTTTGGTGGGGGATCTAGTACATTATGGGTCTGGACAGCATTGCTTGTCTCATTTAGATTTCAAGGTTTTTAGGGCAAAGTGTATATTCCATCTGGGTTTTGTGTCTTGCTGAGCAGTTTGACAGTTTCTACTAAATCATTATAATTAGAACAGCAAAAATGGCAATTGGTGTCTTTGAGAAAAAAGTGTCCCATGAAGCTTCCCCTGTGGAACATTCAATACATACCTTCTTAACTGAAGAGATCCACAATAGCCAAGAAACTTCTTATTCCTAGTCATGCATTTACCCCATCCCCCCAAATCTGTATTGTACTGTTGTAGGAAAACAGTTTAACTGGTTGGGTGGTTGTGCTGCTGTTGGCCTTGTAGCTTGCCAGCCTGCAGCTATTATTTTTTTGCTAATTCAGCACTTCTTCAAAAGAATGTTCATTTTCCAGGAAAAAAAATGCCATAGAAAGGATCCTGAAAATGCACTCTGGGCATGTTTAGGTATTCAGCTATGCTCTACTTTCATCTGCTGTTTTTTGTAAACCAGAAAGGGATGAGCCAATTCACATCCCAAAGTCATGTAGTTATGTAAGAAACTCAGGTAGAATTAGGGTAATAAATTAGGACTTGCATTAAAATTATGGATTCAGTTGCCCAGAGATCTCTGAGACTGGAGATGGCATTCTTTTTGCTGAATTTGTACCCATGGACAGAAAGAGTGTGAAAGTGACTATGCAGAGATTTCCCATGACTGGCTTAGTCTGCTTGTGCCAGCCTTCTATCAACTTTCAGGCCTCTTCCCCAGTGACAGAGCTCTGGGTTTAGTTGCTTAAATTGTGATATTGTCTTCTTCCATGGTACTTAAAAAAGAAACAGTGGATGCCTACCTAGGTACTGATGTTAGACATTTGCCGAGTATTGCCAAAATTAGTGAGGAAAATGAGAATCTTTACTTCAATGGGAAAAATTATACTGGCAGTAAGATTTATTTACAACAGTAAATAATTTTTTGTCTTACCAGTGTATGCTGTCTTGTTTTCTTTTTCTGTAAGCTCAAAGAGGCAGAGGTTGTTGATAGAAAGTGCAGAAAGTTTTAGCTCTCATCTAGATTAAAGTGTCACAGGTCTCAGTTAATTTTGCTCATGGATAGCCTATTTGTTCTTTCCTTTAGTTGAGTGTACTGGGGTTTTGAGCCTGTGAGCAAAAATATCTTTCAAGTATCTTCTAAGTCTTATTTTGGCACTCAGCTACTCAGACTTTCCTTTGAACACTACCCCTCTGTACAAATAGGAATACTCCTTATATGGTTGTGTTCTGGCATCATTAACAACCTCTGTGAGATTTGTGGTTGATGGAATACAGCCAAGATTTCACCTTCCAAAAAACTCCCCAAAAAATTATGCAAGCATCCTTCAGGTTTGTATTTTCTTATTAGTTTTTGAAAAGTCTACTGAAGATGTTTAGGCTAGCATAAACATGGGGATGCCACAAACACTGGACTGGTTAAGGGAAGTGTCTGGGTTGGCATGAATCAAATATGGTGCATAATTTGGGTCAGGACTCTGCAGACTTCATGGTGCAGAAGCGGGGACAGCAGCAGCAATCCCTTACATCTATGTATAGGGGCGAGAGAGGGCAAATAACTGTTCACCCAAAGTTCATGTATGCTGCAGTCTGAGAAACCATGAACTAGATGTTTCACTTAGAGCTTTCTCATTTATGCATTTCTTCAACCTGATCTAAAAGCCTTGGTATGCATATGCACAGATATATAAACAATATTCTCTGAGCTACTCACTAAGTATTCAAACAGATTATAAATCCTATGTTAAAAAATAATTTCCTGTTTTAGTAAGTTCCCTATAAAATAGTTACACAGAATTCCTTCATGTTGATGCAGAAAATAAATTACAATTGGAGTCTATGTAAGCTTAGATCTTCTCAGCACAAAACCAACACGCCTTTCACATATAAAATACTCCAAGATATATACTAAACATGCACTATTCCAGTCAAGTAATCTTCTTCTCAGAGCAAGGAGAAAATGTGTCCTGTAGTTCTGTTTTTAAGTGTTTGAGAATTTCTTAATGTTACTTTTAATAACTTGGATAGATATGTATAAGAATTATCATTACTTGGCAATACATTGGATCCAAGGGTTTTGGAATGGGATCAGGGAGAGTTCTCTTAGCATTCATGGCACCTCCTGTGGTCTTGGATCTTTTTGGCTTTGGCCATAAATTGAATGAAGAGTACTGCAGAGAAACATAGAGTTTATTGAATTCAGGTTTTTCAGTGTTACTGACTATGAACTACAGCAACTCCAGTGATAACTAGGCCCAGAAAAATTAAGTTTTTGGTGGTTTCCATAGTGCTTCTCTTCAGGAATTAAAACGTGCCCTGTTCTGATAAGAGATATCCTTCCTTCCCTCATCCTCCCTGCCAAGGATAAATGTCAAATCAGTTATAAGCTTTTATGCCTGTTAATGTATAGCATGAAACTGCTCTCTTCTTTACATGATTAATGCTATTAACTTCAGTGTCACTACTGAAGTAGTGGGTGAGCTGGATTTGACTGTGTATGTATGCACTATGTGTTGCATACAATATATTGGTACCATCTCTTATCCTCTGTATTATTTTTTGAAAAGCATCTCTTTTTGTCTGAAAATCAGTTATAGCAGGAATCAGATGTGCCATCTATATAGTCGTTGTTATTGTCAGCTTTCTAACTTCAAAAATTGCACATAACATAAAGTAACCATAAACTGTGCTTTAAAAGATAAGGTACACTTGTCTTTGTTATTTTTAAAGATATTTCCTTTGTGAAAGATACAGGTTGAGAACCTGCTCTCATTTAGGTAAGATATAGTCTTGTCACTTATTTCAGTGGGACAAGTGTTGGGTCTATATTATAATGTGATGACTTGATCGTGAAGTCACTCTTGGTGGACCTCGTAGCCATTGAATGCATATCTGTCACAGTTTCAAATGAGCAATCACCTTTATTTCAGGTGAAAAGTATAGCAGAGTGGCTGAGGGAACTGGGGTTGTTTAGCCTGGAGAAAAGGAGGCTCAGAGGAGACCTCATCACTTTCTACAAACACCAGAAATGAGGCTGTAGGCAGGTGGGTGTTGGCCTCTCCCCACAAGCAACCAGCAACAGGACAAGAGGAAATGGCCCAAGCTGCTCCAGGGGAGGTTACAATTGGACATCAGGAAGAATTTCTTCAGTGGAAGCGTGGTCAAGCATTGGAATGAGCTGCCCTGAGAAGTGGTAGAGTCACCATCCCTGGAGGTGTTCAAGAAGCAACAGGATGTGGCACTTAGTGCCATGGTTTAGTTGACATGGTGGTGTTGAATTTCATGATCTTGGAGGTCTTCTCCAACCTTAATGGTTCAATGACTCTGTGTGAGAGAAAGTAATGGGAAAGTACTACAATAAAACGTAATATTTTGTCTTATTTTTAAGTGCAGCTATTTGCACTTCGAAAATTACTCCATGAATCATGAGTGATTGCAGTGAAGTCAGTGGGTAAGACTGGAGCCTGATCACACTGGGGTCCTTAATATAGACCTGATCCAGGCTTATTCAAGTCTGTTGGAAATTTTTCATGCATCATGAATATAAAGTTGATCTGGCCCTGCATTAGGTTTGAAATTTGCCATGTCCAGAGGAGCAACTGAGTCTGTAAAAGACAAATAACCATTAAAACCATGAGATTAGACCTTAAGTGGGGAGAAAATGATGCAGAGGACTTTTGTTGCTTTAGCATGTAGCACGAATTATTGTGAGGATGAACCTTTATCCAATTTGCCTCATCTTCCCATAGCTTTTCTACAACTTGACAGCATTATCGTTTTATTAATCAAAAAATAGAATACTTTTCCTCCACTGTATCAAGATAAATGCATTTTATCTTTCTTATGATGGAACTTCCATACTGTAATCCAAATAAAAAATATGATAATGAACAGCATATGGGAGTGGATTCTTATATTAAAACCAATTTGTACCTCAAAACCAGTTCTTTAGTTTTCTGATTTACTGTTGCAAGACATTATGACTATTTCTAGTCCCCTCAATAAAAAGTCTTCTTTTCCATGAAGACCAAACATGACTCACAAATGCACTTAAAAACCAGCTATCATATTAAATGAGACCTTACACAATGAAAGTTGGTTTCAAGCTGTCCCATGACTCAAGTAATTATTATTTCTCCAAATATTTATACTTGATTGTTATGCTTACCACAAGGTGCCTTCTTACATAATCTGACATTTAGCATGTTTTAGTCTCAAATAAATATTTTTACTTGTAAAGAAGGTAAAAATCAAGACAAAGACTCATAAAACCTTGGAATAGCAAAACTAGTTTCAAACCAGTTTTTGTCCCTCCTCTGCTTCAATCCACTAGCAACTCAACTTTTGCACTATTCAGGGAGCTTTCTTTTGTGAGTAGCTTAGGTTTGTAAATTAGCATGAGAATACTCCTTCCTTGCATAATGTCAAAATCACCATCGAAGGAAGCCCAATCTTTGTATGGCTTTCTAAATTACCAAAAAGTGCACAAATAGCGACTTTCTTTGGTTCAAACTTATCTTTTGGAACATTTTCAGAATAAAAAGTGTAAAGAAAATCTTTTTGGTTTTGTTTTTTTTTGAAACTTCTGTTAAAAGGAAAGGTGATTTCCTTGGTGTGATATTGACGAAACTCCAGCATCATCAGACTATTTAGTGAAAATGGTGATAGTGTTGTTTGCATTGTTAAAATGTTTAACATTCAGAAAGATGCAAATCCCATAGAATGATGCACATTTTTCTCTGGAGGGAAACTGAATGCCTAGTAAGTTTTCCCTTTCCTTCTGCAAGATGTTTTATCTTCACTAATAGAGTTGTGAAAAAGCTGAAGTTTATATAGAGTGCTTATGCTGTTAAAGCAAAAATTGAGTTTTTATTGTCTTTCTAAAGAAACAACTGCTTCCATCTAGGGGGAAGAAAATGAGATTTTCTAATAAGGAAGGACTCATCCAATTGCTTCCAAATAAAATCTGAATATTTTAGTGAAATGAGAGACCTCAGAAAATGTGGATATTTAGAATGACTGCCATAGTAAAATAAGTAAGTCCATCTGCTTGCTGATCCACAGGGTCTGAACTTGGATTCAGCCTTCTCACTGCAGAATTAAGTGAGATTAAAGATATGCTTATATATTCCATATGAATTAAATTAATCTAAACATATGGGGGTCAGCAGTAGACCTAGAGACCCTGTATATCTAAAATTAATACATAAGTGCTACACGGCTCTGGCCTTTCCTCAGGGATAAATTGCCACAGGGGTCGGTTGCTGTCCTTGCTTTACAGCGGATAGACAGGCCAGAGCAGTGGAGAGATACACTGAAACCTCCCCATGCTGGGTGGTGATTTCTACAGAAAAAACATGGCAAGGGCCCTCTTCAGGGACCCTCACATCAGCAGTGAATATCCATATCCATCAGTTTTCTTGTGACGGGCAGCATACAGAGGAATGGGGCAGAGTGGTGGCTCCTCAGGGACCAGTCTGTGGCTGGCTGTGCAATATCAAGCCTGGGACTGCTCTCCTTCTGGCTGGGGCAAGAGCACAAAGTCACCAACTCATTGCTCCCAAAGCCCTCCCACAGGACCTATAGATATGAAATTAATTGCCATTAGGATGGTAATCTAATTTACCCTTATCTTGCCATACTCTTATACCTTTTCTTTTCTTTTTTTTTTTTTGTAACTGATATTAATTTCTTTCCTTTGCTGTTTCCTTTGTTTGCCTTCCTTTTTGTGCACACTGTCTTCCTCTTTCCCTTTCCTTATTAGTCATCAACTTTTTCACTTCTTCATCTTTCTCCTCTGGCTTTCACAACATCATTTTCCAGACCTTATTCTCTCTTTTCTCTTTCTTTGTAATTTCCTTTAAATGCTTTTTCTTAAACAATATAAGTGTTTTACGGTTAAAATATCATCTCAAATTTTAGCTGCTATTTATAGTATTTTTTTAAACTGGTTTTGGTTCAATTTCCCTTATGTTTGACATAAATAAACTGTATTCTGAAAAGACCTTATGATTAGTTATGGTTTGAAGATAATTCTTAGAAGAAAAAAGGGATTAAATATATCCAGTAACATCCAGTGGAAAGACAGGGAAGTTGGGAGGGGTGAAACCAGTTGTGCTGATGGGATGTCTGAGGAACTCAGCTTTCCTCTAAAGCAGACATTAGCACGGTCTGTGAAGATTACAGCTACCCCTGCTTGCAATGTCCTTCCCTATAGGAAGCACTCAAAGTGAAACAGAGTATCTGAACTTTGAATGCAGACTGCAGAGAAGCATAAACAGGCAATCAAATCCAGCTATAAAAACATCTATATGTAATACATTTGAACCCTAGCATATTGGATGCTTTTTATTACAGTTATTAAGAAGAGTCTGTGAGATCTGAAAAATAGCCTTATCCTAAAGGGAAAAGAAAATGACACTCTTTATTTGAAACCATTACTTACTGTACCACTTTGGGAGGGTTAACTGCATTGTCTAACATGCATCATCTTGGCATGATAATTTTTCACAGGGGAATTCAGTTATGTAATTCACTATTTTCAATACTTACTGGAGTTACATGCCCTATAGAGGGGATCACAATATGGACTTTTGTGTGTACTTAGCAATAAACATATGGAATAAATTACCAGGGAAAAGCAATCTGAAATAAAGGACACAAATGGGTCAAATTTGTTTCGTGGAAGGAACAAACAGAGATTTGTAACCCAACAGCAGAAAGTCTGGGACTGAAAGACACTGAAAGGGGCAGGTAAGAGCAAGTGATCCTTTCTTAATCTCGTAACTGCATGAATTAAAAGCTCTCATGTGTGCCTTTCATATTAAACACCAAATTTGTGGGCATAATTACTTAGCTGCACTTTCATATGTCATCTTCAAATTCTTTAACCTCAGTGTTCTGAGTCTACAATCATTTCCCAATTAATCACTGCAAATTGCTGACAGCCTTTAACAGCCAGTGTGATGAAGCAGGAATGAATCTATATGTTCATTTCCAAGGGACAGGTTTCAAAATCTCTTACTTTACTTTTAGCAGATGAAGGCAATAAAGATGGTGTGACAACTTGCTAAGACATCATTTCTGCACTATTACTAAAATGCTAACTTGTGGCCAGAAAGTATCACAGCTGCTTAAGGGGAATGTTGAGAGCTCTCATGACTTATGAGGAAAAGACACAAAATAAGAAGCAGGCCTTGCTGTTCTGTGGAGAAAGATCAGTGACTGGGTTTAAGGAAGTGTCTCAGGTAAAATTTAGTAGGAAGTGCTGGTGGAAGGTGGCTAGTATTGCTAGAAGAAAATATCAGTAACTTGGTGAATCTATTTGTGATTAAAAGACTTAAGAAATTTGTTACCTCCTAATAAATCTGGAAAAAAAAAATTGTTGTGGTGCAATGTTTTCAACAAATAACAGAAGAAAGAGAAACTGAGTTGAATAGAGCAGTGTGTAGAGTAATCCCATCCACTCATACATAATTTTTGTACTGTGCTGCAGTTCAGAAGGAATTTGCATGTTGTGTAAGCTTCAGTTTAGCTCTTTCCATAGGCTTGATTTTCATCTACTGTGCTTCTGGTAGCCTTTATCATGTGGTGTTAAGAAACGTGGTAAAGATTATGTGATTAAAATAGTGTAATAGTTGGTGAGGCATTCTTGTCAGCACAGGCAAGGGTAGTATTACTGTGAAGGCTCTTCTTGGTATTGGACAGTGGAAGAGACTGAGATTGTCCATCTGAAAGAGGAACAAACCAATATAAAAATAGGTTTGATACTTGTCCCTCCCTAAAGTCCTAAGCAATCAGATCTCACTGATTTCAGCATACTTGCTGCAGGAAATGTACTTCCTACAAAAGGAAAAAGGAGTTCTGGTGGTTCTGTCAATAATGTAAATTACTTCTTCTCACTTTTAATTAAGGTGAGTAAAGGATGTGATAGCTAATATACCCAAACTTACAAATTATTGATATCCAAAACCTATAAGAAAAGGTTTAATAATGATAGGATTATAAAATTACAACTATAAAATGAAATTATTACATAGCATATTATTTTGGATCCTGCCTGTGATTATTATTCTTCAATCATTTTGTTTTTAAAAACTATATAAAAAATGCAACAGATTCCTATGGGAATTTTGGGGAAATTTAACTTTCTGATATTTAAAGTGAGATTTTTTAAGGCTGTCCCATGGGCTTTGGAGATGCCAAGAGACCTAGCATTCAAATCCTGTAACAGGGACTGAAAATGTCAGCCTAATGGCGATGTTAGAAAACATAACAGGTCAAATTCCTTCTTTAAGGAAATTGTCCAATGCTACCAATAGAATATTGCTGTGAATTCTATCAATAGAATTGCTATGTTTCATTAGCAGAGAGTTTGTTTCACTGTATGACAGATGCTATGAAAAAAAATTTAGTTAAGTTGTTCTCTGCATGGGCTACAAAGTCAGCCAGACCCTCAGCACTCATTATGTTTCTGCTGGCTGGCAGCACACTTTTCAAAGGACTTTCTCAGCTAGTATTACTTACTAAAAAAATGTCATTCACAGAAATGTCCAATCCCACAAGTTCCTGTGGTTCCTCTCAGCTTATATTGGGTAATTTTTTTGCTGCCCTTGAGAATTATAAGAAGATGCTGAGCATCTCTGTTGCTGGTCCTAAGGCTTTGGGCACACTTACTGTGTAGTTATCCTTAATGCAAAATATGCTGTGGCAAAAAACAAAGGAGGACACAGAAAAGCTCTAAACATTGACAATATTATTGCAGACATTTTAGAATCAGATGAAATGGGAAACAAAGCACTAAGATACACATCCTATCCTCATCTCTGTGTCAAATTATCTTCTATGAGAAAAACAGAATCTTAACAGCTGACCTGTTGCTCATCTAGGTATAAAGAAATCATTAATCTACTATGATGCACACATACTGTTCCACCTGGCAGGAAGATGTTTGAATTTTATTTTTTGACAAATATTTCAAGGAAGACAGCATCCTCAAAAGGAAGAAAATCAACTGAGCATGATGTAGAATTTTCTGATTTTTTTGAAGGGCCGTTAAAGGGATCTTTAGTGAAAGCAGCAGAGTAAAGTGTCACAGAAAGAAATAGACCCTGAGTACATTTGTGAGAGAACAACGACATCCTTATGTTTCAAAATGAAGTGAGAATGTGGGGAGGCTGGGCTGAGAATGCTAGGATAATGAGGCTTTATGAGGAGGGCTGTTTTGTCCCAGGGCAACCTTTTCATTTACCCTGGACAAGTTAAGGCTGTAAGAGGTACAACACATTGCTCCCTTCTGTGACAGACAGCTAGGGTTATTCAAAGGAGGGTCTCCCTTGCCTTGTTGCTGAAGTGCTTTGTATTCATTTTCTCAAACTTCTGTTGGTCCTATTTGATCTATCTTAGTTAGGCACAAGTTCTTTGCTTGTGCTTGCAGTTTATACAAAGCTGGGAGAGGTGGGTGATGCAGCAGAGGGTTGTTAGGCCTGTCAGATGGACCTGTACAGACTGGACAATTGGATCAAAGGAACCTCATGGAGTCCAACCATAGAAAATGAAGAGCTGATTCTCTGGGAAGACATTACCAACCCCAGGTACCAGTATGGACCTGGAAGTGACAGTCTGGAAAGAAGCTTTGGTGCCCAGCGACAGGACAAGAGGTAATGGGCACAAACGGCCCACTGAACTATGGAAAACATGCTGTCAGGGTGACAGAGCACTGGAATAGGCTGCACTGGGAGCCTGTGGAGTCTCCTACTCTGCTGATATTCAACACCCACCCAGACATGATTTTGTGAAACCTGCTCTAGGTAAAACTGCTTTAGCAGGGAAGTTAGACTAGATAATTTCCAGAAGTCCCTTCCAACCCCATTGGCATTCTATGATTCTGTGATCTTTTGACCTCTTCTATGAAGGAAGGCTGGGAGTGGTCAGCCTGGAGAGGAGAAGGCTTGGAGAAATCTCATCAATGTATATAAATACCTGATGGAGGGAGTGAAGAGGAGAGAGTCAGACTCTTCCTAGTGGGCCCAAGTACAGGAGGCAATAGGCGCAACATTGAAACACACAAAAATATTCTGGAGCATAAAGAAAGACTTTTTTTACTGTGAGGCTGGCTGAACATGGCAAAAAGTTTTTCCAGAGATATTGCAGAGTTTCCACTCTTGGAGATACTGCAACCCTGTGTGGACATGGCCCTGGGAAAACTTCTAGGTTACCTTGCTTGAGCAGAGGCATTAGACTTGATGATCTTGAGAGTTTCCTTCCAGCAGCATCCATTCTGTGATTCTTATATCTGTAAAATTATTCTTAGCTTAATGTTGTGTTTAGGTAATATAGAATTAAAACAATTCAAGAAAAAAATGTTTGGCTTCAGTATGGATAACTTAAATTTAGAATTTAAATAGAAAATTAAGACAAGAGAAGTGATATATTGAGGCTGTTTTATATATGGTATGTGAAAAGAGTTACCCTAAGCACGGAACTGAGCTGTGGATTTCCCATGCACAAAAAGAAACTGTGCTGTATTCATTTAAAAATTTTGAAATGAAAATTTTATGAATTTTATTATGTATCACAAGAACTGATAAGGAATGTATTTTTGCTAGAGTATCAGTGGAATATTTTATATCAATAACTGAACAGTTTTTAAAGTGACAGCAGGCAAATCAAGCTTGGTTGTGTCAATCATTTTTGAGATCAGCTGAAAAAATTCCTCAGTTTCTAAAATCTAACACTTTGGACAAAAAAAGGGTGTTGTACCAATTTTATGTTAGATTTATCAGCATAATTAAACCTTTAAGAAAACAGTACCAGACTAATATATTCCTTGGATTAGCTTGTAAGAAATGAGAGTAGGAGCATCGGGGTATGTGGCAAGCCATTGGAATTTGATAATGCACTGACGCTGCCACTGCATAGTGCAAATCGGTCAACCTGGGAAATAGAGAAATAGACCAGTTCCTTAAAAGTACAAATTACTTGGAATAAAGTGAAATGCATGCATAATATAAGAAGCTGAAATCTCTTAGAATCTCTGGGGTACAACTAGAGAGGGTGAAAGTCATTAATTTCCTACCTACAAACTCTAGGTGCAGCAGAAGTGTTCACGGGTTGATGCACTTGTGGCTCAGGAGCCCTCGTGTCATCTCAGACACAAAGCTGGCTCCCAATTCCCCAGAAAAATATATATGTTTTAAACGAATTTCAAGTAATAACCTTCCCCCACCTTTTTCAACCTGAAATCTTTAACTGTAAGACAGGAGGAAATACTTGGTAACCCCAGGATTTTATTGTGAGCTAAATTGACTTGGTGCATGGATTAACTCAATGAGTAAATAGCTGTCTGGTAAATAAACTGTTTCAAACAGTATGATTAAAAAATAGCATGTGGGTTCAGAAGCTATGTAGGATAGCTTAAAAAATGTGTCAGACTTTCAACAGAAGACATGAAGAAGAATTTAAGTTATTTACTAAGGATAGGGATATTCTCAATAAACTACAGAACAGAGCTAAAAAAGCCCCATTTGTCCATGAGTGATAGCAATAAAGCACTCGATTCACCTGAAGACAGAGGTTAAGGAGAGTCACTTGCAAGGTTCAATGAAGGTAAGAGCAAGTATGCACACTTGCTAGTACCTTTGCATACAGAGGGACCCCACAGAACTAAATAACTATATTGGAAGGGAAAATTTTCCATTACTTTCAATTGAAAAAATGCTGGAAAAGCTATTTAATTTAACCTTTCACTGAGCTTGCTTGTTCTGAGAGTTTTGGCATGTATCATCAGAAAAACTAAGTTTGCATCTTTTCCTGTTCAACCCTTGCTTAAAGAGATGCTATTTTCCAGACTATTTGTTTATGTTTTGCTCCTGAGGTGCGTCACTAAAATGTGTTGTAAGAAAGTTTGATGTCACAACAGCTATTATATCTGATAGTACTTTACACCATGGGAAAACAGTTAAAAGTGTGACAAGAAAGAACATTAGAAATATTCAGAGCATAGGCTAAGGCAGTAGAAATAACAATTTAAAAATCTATTTAATAGAAAATTATACCTGGCAAAGTTAGCACAGCAAAGACTATAGGCAGGTCACTATAGGAGGGAGCTCTCAAAGGTGCTTGTTCTCAAACACAGGAGTCACAAGCAGTTTTCTTTGGAGCAGTGAGCTATGGGGGATGACATGCCCAATTTGGCTGCTAGCAATTTGAGAGTGCTCTGATATCTAACAGATAGATATCACCTCAGAATATTAATAAAGAGCATATGGAACTAAAGGCATCATTTCTGAAATAGGTGGAAAGCAAATTAAAAAATTGTCTACAGATTTATGTAATAGGAGACCTGATACAGTTCTTAGACAAAATCTTTTTCAAAAAGACAAAAACAAGGGAATTCTTCTGCATAATGAGCTATTACTAAAATTGTTTGTCAATATACTCGAATAACGAAAGAAGCTGTGGTCTTAGTCTGCTAAAATGAAAGATTTCATGTCTTTTTAATGGAAATTCAGTGTAAGTGAACAGAACCCAATTACTGGAATTGTCAGGTAAATAACAGAGTAAGGTTGTAGAGATTTATTTGTTTTTTAGGCACATATGCATGATTTTCAACTTGAATACTAATCAGGAGGAGAAGCTGTATTGTAAATGCATGCTCCAGATATTTTTATGTAAGAGGACAGCTGAGATAGATTATACACATGTCAATTTTTTATAACAGTAAATCTGTTTGGTCTTCCATGAAATATGGAAGACTATTACGAGAAATACTGCAAAGGATGAGACATACTAAAAAAACACTATTGAAGTCACAGGGTATGGAGAGCAGAACATTTGTAGAATCTCTTGATTGAAAAATAATATCTGATTAAGAAAGGAATTTTTAAGGAGGTAACAGAGTAGTGATTCCTAAAATAGTCAGGTAAAGGAAACATTACTTTTATATTTTTAATGTATATTGAGTGGATAATTGAAGTTTTAAAGTGAAGAAGCAAGGATGCTCTACATCTCCACAGTATGATGCCTAGGCTAGTAGAGTGCAGAGTTTTTTAACTTCTAAAAAATTTGTTATTCCAGGCTATGAGGCTGAGCTTTGGTCAGTCAGTATGTCTTAGAGCCAGCGGGAACTGACTTTATCCAACACAGGGGTCAGTGTCAGATATTCCTGGTGTCATCTCACAGAAGTCACCCCTGCAGCCCCCCTGCAAACCTTGCCAGCAGCAGCTTGCCAGCACCATTCTTTCTACATCTCACAATTCTTTAGAAATCTCAAATAGATCTCAGTTTTGAGGCTTATCTAGGGAAGAGAAAAATCTAGGCCAAGGCAAGCGGACATAAACTGATGGTCCAGCAAAATGTGCTCTCAGATCAATATTGATTTCTGCTATTAGCCAAAAGAAGTATCCAGGCTCCTAAATAATATATTGCTTATCTGAATCAACCTTATGTGAGATTTGCATCACTAAAGAAGACATCAGTGCAGCTTAATTAATCTCTGGTAGTGATATGTCATACCTAGCACAGCAATATCTAACAGAGAAGTACTTTTTAGTGATTGTGAAGCGGAAAGCTTCTGGAGAAATATGAGCAAAGCTTGCTGTNCAGAGAAATACTTTTTAGTGATTGTGAAGCGGAAAGCATTCTGGAGAAATATGAGAATTGCTGGTTCTGCTGCTGCAAACATGTTTGAATTTGCAATCACTCCTCTGCAGTCAAAATAATAAACGGCTTGAAGAAGAAGCCAGACTTGGAAGATATTTCTTGTTGTATTATAGCACCAGTCCAAAGAAACCTGGACTGTGTCATCTGTTGATATTCTGTGTACGATAAAAGTGGTGGACCCTTTGGAGGAATACATTTAAGCTACAAGTTCCTCTGAGAAGAAATTGTAATTTGTGTTTCTGTAGTGCTTAGTAAGGCTAGACACTGACAGTGAGATTACCAACTTTTGGTTAGAGCATGGTGCTAGGGGCACCTGGGTAGCATGTTCAATCCCCATGTGGGCCTTTCACTTAAGAGCTGGACTTGATGATCCTTGTGGGTCCTTTCCATCTCAGAGTATTCTGTGATCTGTGACGAGTCTCTACTTAGTGCCTCTGTAGTTTTCAGTCATTTGAGTACTTACAAATGACACAAAGACAAGCTTCATCATCTTCACTTCATGTCCTAGATCATTAATCTGACCACAAACAGTAATGAATAATGTCAAATGATGCCTTTTTAGAAAAAATAGTAGCTTAGCAAAATTCGGTAGAACACAAATAAGGCATCTCCTAGAGAGGGAACCTTTATTCCTCATAATTACACTACTAGTAAAGAAGATATTTCTTTTATTTTCTGTGCATTTTCATGTGCAGCTAAACCAACATTGCTTGATTGAATTTTTAAACAATCAATGCGTTCAGGAAAGGAATATTTAAGACAGCAATCAAAAATATGATAGGCCTCTTGAAGAAGTTTCTGTAGTCTTTGAACCACACGTTTAACTTGTACCAGGCCATAATTTTTGCCTGAAATCTTTGCTGCAGTACACTTTGGTTATGGTAATAAGTTTGGGTATCTTATATTACACTTTCAGAATGGGAGAAATTATTGAAATTGGAACCTAGATTTTCATGAGTGAAAAAGTACCCTTTTCAAAAGTGACTACCAAAATATTGACATTCTAAAATGTTAGAGCTATTTGAATTCAGTTCTTGGGAGCTTTACTTGGAGTAGATATGTTTTATTATGGTAGAATGGCATACTGATAGAGTGCTGTTAAGCCTTTGCTTGAGACTTATGAGGCCAATATTCTCAGGCTCCTTCCATGGAGAGTGAGTTCTCCAGGGAAAGGGTGGGCTCCTCAGTTGGGATCATGTCCTGAACCCCTCCCTAGGGATGCCCATCTCTTTTCGTGACCTTGGGGGGGTCGGGGGAGGGGGGTTCCACAGAGCTGAGGCTCTTAAACCTAAAGTCAGCATTTAAAAAACTCTTTCTACTTTCATAAAGTCCAACAGTCTTTCAATACAAATTCAGAGAACTTTCTGGTAAAGATGACAATTTTTTCCCCTCTCCTTCTGGTCCCATGCAGTTAATATATGATTTGATCTATATATGTATAATTAAATATATAACTTATATGTTATATAATATTTATGCTTTGCTCCACTCAGCTTTGGAACAAGTTTTTTGCACAATAGGTTTCTGCAGCTATATAAATGATGAAAATTTGATATGATTTGCTCCTGTGGGTTTAAAAATGTGTGTATAATTCTTCTTAAAGCCAATATCCAAGTCTTAATACGCTTGACATTATAAAATGCTGTCTGTCAGGTATCCGAAAGAATGAATTTGGCAAATAGAAGAATATTGCAGCTTATAAACCAAAGAAAAACTAATCTTTCTGTAAGTTCATACAGCACTGAAAACATAATTTTGATAAGTGACTTCAAAATGCTTTTTTCCCCTTTCTTACATGATGCTGCATTTGCATGGTTATCTGTTCATGATATTCAACTTTTACTTGTAATAAACCCTGTAAATATGAGAAGTACATGTGTTTTTAGTTATTCTGGTTTTGCTTGTTTAATAAACAGTGGTTGTAATCGCTGAAATTAAAAAAAAATATCCTCATAAGCAAATGACAGGCAGGTTGAAGGGAAAACAGTCGTCACCAACAGCTTTTTCAGAACTTGCAGATAATTCTATATTCATGAGATAGAACAAATTTTTTTCTTTTTATGTTATGAAAACTTGATTTTCAGTAATTAAGGAAACAAGTGATGTGAAGGAGAAAAAAATATCAAAGTGCATGAAAGACATCCAAATTACAGGGTGGTAAGCTAGAGTGGAAACTTAGTGCAGATTAAATATTCTATGGTATACTTATTTTCCTAGGTACAAGGACTGGAAAGACTGGAGAAAAAAGTTCTTTAAAATATGTAGCTCTAGGAGCATAGGATTAAGTTCATAAGATCGAGGAAATGTAGATTAGTATTTTTGGGTCATTTGATTTCTTTTTATAACATTTGAACTTCTTTTATTAAAAAATAGGAAGTTCTGACTCTTGCAACAGAGAATTATAGAAGTCTATTGAGTGAGATCTGTGCTTTGAGAACAAATATGTCCTCTTTCCCCATTTTCTGCATTAAATATTTCTGATGCCACAACCAGACAGATGTGAAATTTAGATTATTCACTTAAAAGTTGTTCATTTTTATGGTTATTAAGCCTAAATGGTGAATGAAAACAGCTTTAATGCAACATGCCAATTTTTGAGCCAGAGACTTCTTGTTATATATAAATGGAGACCAAAGAACTACAACTGAAATTGCAAAATTAAATTTATTACCCTTCTTTGGCTGAAAGTGCCTGAACTAAGATGTACACTTTGGGAGAAAAATATGTTTTCTATTGCTACAGAGCTGATCATGCCAAAGAGTGGCAAAATAATTAGATCTTCACTGAGAATGAAGTAAATAATTGGCATCTGATGGTTTCGCTTCCAAAGGCTCTTTCAAAAGCTCCCCCCAATACCTCCCACTAATTTGCACTTTCTGTAGGAGTTATACTTCCAAGTACGGACTTTACAAAAGTGAATTGTGAACATTTGAGAACCTCATCTCTGACCTGGTACTGCTGATAAGTCTGAGATTTATAAAGAAGCCAGGTGTCTTTTCTCTGAATTAAAATCCGACACTCCCCTTTTAACTTTCTACCTCTGTCCTTCTGAACAGACTTGATCTTCCCTGTTACCACAGAAGTGAAATAAGAAATTAACCCTTTGATCACCTGTTTCTTAAATGGACCCTTTCTCCATTCTTACATAGCTGGAAATTGAAAAGAGAAGTGCTGAAATTGTCATATCTGAAGAAAAGTCAAATAAGTTACAGAGGACAAGATTGTATTAGTCCTGAAATATGCAGATAATATTGATCATAAAGCTACAGAAAACCTTTCAGTGGATCTTGAATACACAGGCTGGTGAGCAGATCAACTTTAATTTTTCCTTCTTGAACTTCAATGTGTCACTGAATGGCATGTCTGAATTTGATGAATTTTCAAAGAAATGTTCTGTTCATCCATGACATCTATTTCACTGCCCTGTATTCTCTTTCTCTGTAATCAATCCAGCTGGAGATGACACACAGGAAACAAAATCTTGTAATCTAAAAGTATTAAATATATCTTAGTGTTTTCTCAGCGATTTTCTGTGTGTCAACTTGTAATGAATACAAGTGTAATTTCCTCAAAAAGAATTAATTAATTAACTTTCCAATACACGAAAATTTACTGAAACAATCAACATCAAAATGTGGGATCGTTTGGTAGGCATGATTTGAAGTTCTTTTCTGTTAATTTCTTTGTACATTTTGTCCTTTTACTAGCACAAAAGTTGACATAATTACTGAAAAGAAGTAAAATGGAAACAAAAAATTCATGTCTATTGTGACAAACTAGAGTAGACTTAGGACAGCTGTGATTTATTGATATTTAAAATTTATTGTCTGGGTTGTTTTTTATTTTTTTGCTTGTCATTGCTTTAAATCAGAATTTTATGTAGCTTTTATAAAAGTAGTAAAAGTAGTAAAAAATTTCCTCCTGATATTTTTATTATTTTTATTATTTTTATTCTTACTGTTTTTTATTCTTATTGTGTTGCTGAATATGCACATGGGATGATTCTCATGTCATTGGATGAATTCAAGGTATAAATACATGTTAATATTTTAAAACAGATCTCTGCAGAACTCACTTATATTGAAATTTATGACAGACTGGAAGTGGCTTTATTTCCCTCTGTGTTTGTCCATGTACCAGTAATGAATGACCTGACTGAACTGATGAATCACAATAATGTCAGCACTGTACTTTTATTTTTAATTGTGCAATCTGTGGTGAGTCGAGGACGGAATTGTAGAAATACATCTTGTTATGCGAGAAAAACTCCTCTGTCACATGGCCAGTGTTCACCTGGAGGGTGTACATGCCAAAACTTGAAGGCACAACAATACAATGTATGTATTGCAGTTAAAAAATACCACATGGAGGAGAAAGAGAAATAATGACCTCAAGATCAATTTACTTGTTCTGTACTCTGCTCTCTTAGAGATCACATTGCTTAAACTTAAAATAATTGACATAAACATCTGTGCATTTTTTATAGTTGCTTTGCTCAACTGTTTCATAATTTTAAGATTCCCCAAACTCTGGTGGGATCTTTCTGGCAGGCAGGAAGTTGTGGTCATCCCTTCCCTGAATACTCCATCCTGCTTCAGGCAGTGGAGTCCAGCGCATTTTTTCAGGAAGTGTGGGATGGAGACAACATGATAAGGGATGAAATTGTAGTGTTCAAAGATTGCAAAACTTTTCCTGAGACAGAGTCATCTTGATTCTTTCCCTTTTTTCTTCCATTTTTAAAATAAGGTTAGTGACGGTCTGCAAGCTTCTGCTCATTTTTAAAGGTAACATAGAAATTTGCTTTAAGGCTATAACAAAATAAGATTTGCCCCAGCAGTTTTGTGGCTGTTTGATATCTTGGACTTAACCAACTTGGATACAATTTAATCAGTTACTCATCATTTTCATATAGAGGAAGCACCCATGTGTAGTCTAGGAGCATTGATGTGGGGTTCTTTTAGCTGTTTTTAGTAGTTTTTCAGTGTAAATGAAAAAAAAAAGTTTTGTTTTTAAAGGTAATACATCTAATAACATAGATACTTCGCATATAATATCTGAATCTTTAAGTTAGGGTAAAGCAGAGGGGATATTTGCATTAGAAGCACTAAAGAACAAATAACTCTTATCTGTTGCTAGCACATTGCTTTCGCTAAAACATTCTGTAAATACCGTCATTCATGTCTGGACCTGACACGTGGTATATTATCTTTTGCTTAATTAGTGGCATTTTCAGTTTCTTCTCTACTTCTCCTGAAGTGAAAATTCATTTCAAAGTTTTATGAGATGTCAGACTTCCTCTAACAGCGTGAAAAAACAGCTTGGAGGCTCTAAGTAAAAGGTTTTGGGCCATGATTGACACAGCATCGTAGGTCAAATGCCCCCTTGACAAGCAGTAAATTCTGAGCTATACTACAAAATACAGGTGTTTCTAAGGAAGATTCTGACTGGATAATTTGTGAGCATCAGCCTATATATCAAGTGTAGCAGAATTTAATGGGTTGTGAAGAATCTTTCTCTGCTGGATATGCCCAGGAAAGAGAGGATGCTGTGTGTGTGACAATGAATTATATCTAACCGCTGGAAATGGGGATTACAGATTACACTGACGAAAAACACAGCCATCACTCAGACAGACTTTGACAGGACCTTCCAATCAAAATTCCATTTTCTAGCCCTGGTGGGTTAATTTACAGGCACACACATATGCACAAAGTTTGAAGTCCTATCGATGAACAAATCACATCTTCACAAACAAACATGGTTAAAAAACCCTCTTGGAAATGACTGTTTTGTGAATATAACCAGTATATGAGATGATGGAAATATGTTTACACAAATCACTTTGTATTATAGTGTCAGAATGCTTTCATTGACAGTTATGGTGTTCCTCCCCTCTCCCCCCCAATATTTTAATACAAAAGGTATTTTGATACCATGAAGATGTATTTTTGTTTTTTCCTGGCTATTCTGTAGCAGTTAATGATGGATAGACATTTTTTGCTTGGTTCAAATTTTGAACAACCAGTGTTGTATGAAAACTACTTTTCGGTACCCTGCTTTTCTGTCACATACATTTTCTGCCTTCTTTTGGCATAATTAAAGCTATTTGCACGAAAAGAGGAGGGTGGCGGAAGGGGTGGACTTAGAAATCCACCTACTCTTGTTGTTTACTCTTTGCATAAAGTCATAATCCCTGATGAAGTAATCAGCATTTCTGCAACAGCAAATCATTAAAGTTGCACAAAGGAAGTCACACTTCAGGGATTCTTATCTGAAAGGATTCCAAAAGCTGTTACCTGGTGGCTGACTTCAACAGGACCTGGAGACAGCCAGCGTGTCTCACTATCAGAACTACTTTCCCTGAAGACAACCAGCAAAATTGCCATTGTTTTCAATGAAGCAGAATGATACCCTCAATGAGAAAAAGGAAATGAATATTGAAGAAACAAAGATGCTTCTTTCATGCAAATTGCTTTACTAATAAATAAAAAAAGGAGGAATTAGAACCAGGAAATATAGGAGATAAAGAGAAACTGTTGTCTGAATGAACGCCTTTCAAATTTTCCAATGAGGCATTTACTTAGCATTTAGTAGCAATGTTCATTATACTTTGATAATTATTTAGAGCTTTCTCCCTCACGAACTGCTTGCAGTGAAAGATTGTATCATGGTTCACTAGTTAGGGATTCTTTTGCACCATTATGCAAAAACGAATAAAGAGCAGTTTTTCTAGGAAGAGGGCTGGGAATCTGTGAAATAAAGCAGCTCAATTAAAGGAGACCTAAAGTTAATGGGAATGTGTTCGGTAGGATATGTGTATTTTAAATTAGTGTATCCTAAAAGAATAATCCAAATTTAATTAAAACTGAGAAAGCAACACCACAACCATACCTCCTACAAGGCAAAACTGTAAAATTTTCCCTTGCTGTCTACCCACAACAATATCAGCCAAAAGGAAACACAAGTAAATTGGATGGTATATATCCAGTGAATCTTGTAGAAGCTGATGCTTATGAACTGTCACTGTAGAGTAACACTAATGTTATCGTCTTTCCCTCAATTTCTGTTACCACAGTTTGTTTTTTTTTTTAAGTTACTTGAAGTTTGTAACTTGAAGAAAAATCTGAGATTGTAACTTCTGGGAAGACCAAGCTCTGTCTTCACTGAGCTAATTTTTTACATTATGCCCAACTTATGCATGTATCTAGTCAATATGTTGCACTAATAAGGTGAGACCAACTCAAACAAATAATAAATACTGATAAAACTGTATATATCTTAGTAATTGACAAATCAAAAATAGTATATATGCAAAGTTCAGTGTTTAGTGCCTAGTAGGACATTTTTACTTAATGGTACCTATTGAGGGAAACTGATATTTTTTTTCTACATTTTTATAAGGATGTGATATTTGATACTAGAAGTCAAGCTGAAGGGAAGAAAAGATTTAATTGTGTTATATTCTTCCAAAAATCAGAATATTCAAAGAAATATTTTATTCCCTTTAGGTTTTTTCCCCTATCACGAATTTGTTCAGAGCACTTATTAGAGCCTACCTATTTTGTTTCAACTTGACCCAGTCAAAGCAGTTTGAAGACATTTACAATGATGAAGAGGGAGCTTCAATTAACCTTCTTGGCTGAGATATTTGATATGCATGAGTTACTATATAACAGCTTAATTATCCAATACTCTTTCTAAAAGATTTCTAATAAAGAATGGAATTGATTTATATATTATGAGAGAATAATCATTTATTTAATTCCTCATCAAATTTCTTTTGCCAAAATGTATGTATATTAGCCATCAAGCTAAGGGACCAAGACCAATAGTCAGGACCTGACAACTTTGAACTCTCTGTGTTTTGATAACTTTGCTTTGAAGGAGAAGCAAAGCTGCTGATAAAAAATAACCAAGTTCTCCAGAATTGCACTGCAGGTCAAAATCCATTAGGGCCATAGACATAATTTTAATTTGTATTTTGGAGACCCATTGTCATAATTTGTACCACAATACAGAAAAAGAGATAGAAAAAAGTAATTTTTAAAATTAATTTTACAGGACTCATTTTTATAGATATTTTTAAATTATGTTATTTACCCCAATTATTATGTCATTTGAATTTACATTTTCATTGTCTTTAATAAGAATATAAATCTGTATGTTTTCTTAAAGATTGCATACTTGTGAAAATGAACATAGGAGTAGATTTGGGCTCAACCATGAAAAAAAATCATAGTGTTTCAGACTAAGTCCTGGTTTATCTCAGTCCTGATGCCATCTAGGGCCATTCCTAACATGGAATAGTGAAATTCCTGCTGTCCCATTGCAATAGTAATGAAACAGTGTTTGTCTTTACTGGATCCACTGTCCAGGCCTCTTTCTGAGAATGATAGTTATCAGATTGAAAAGGAGGAAACTGAGTGACCAAACAATGGAAGGTAAGAAATAGAGCTGGAGATAAAGAAAGGCATCAGTATTAGGGTTTGATTCCTTTATTATCTGCATTTCTTACGTGGAATTTGTTTGTTTGTTTGTTGCATTAGTTTGGACTGTTGTTTTCTTGAAAATTTTTCTTTTATTGTGGAAAAGACTAAAATCTGAGAACTGTGGTTTTAAAAAGAGATAAAATAGGAAAAAAAAAAAAAAAAAGCCAGAACACTAGTCAGCAGATGAGAAAATCAAAGTAGCCAGGGTGAAATCCCTGCTCAACTTGATGTGAAATTTTTTGATGTCTTCTGGAAATCCAGAATTTCACTGTTAAGAGAGGTGGTAAGAATTAAATCCCCAAACATCTGGAAAGGGTGGTTCAAAGGTGACATTTAGAAAGAGGCTTTGGAAGTGAGTAAGGAGCATGAGGAAGTAGAAAATAATGATTCAGAACTGTAAGCAAGAGTAGGCTTGCATAGATATGTAAAGATGGGAAAAAATGAAACAAAACTGTCTCTCCTCACTAAGACAAGGTGAAGATTAATATTTTTTGCATGAAGGCCTGTGTTTTTTCAGTCCTTTGAAACATAGTTCCCTCTCCAGTAATAAAGATAATAAGCATAAATCCTTCGCAAGACAAACACAGATAAAGAGGGTTTGCTAAAATTGATAATAAATTACTTTTAATTTTCTAGGAAAATAGAATCTTTTTGTTTTGTCATTTAGACATTTTACTTAATTGTTAAAAAGTTGTTTCAGCAAAATCCCCAGAATCTTATCTTTTGTGCATTTCATAAATAAAATATCACCATTCCCTTCCTTTCAGGAGACAGTGCTCACTATGTTTTGACTTAGTTGCCCCACGTTGTCTCCACCCTTCAGGTCCCTGCAGTGAAAATCTTAAGTAACTTTTATGATCAAAAAAGAGAATTTTACACCCATCAAGCAGACTATCTGGCCTGTAAGTAGGTATGCAGGCCAGGAAGGGTGACCAAGGATGTGGTGAAGCTCCTGCCTGGCTGCTGGCAGGAGACTGTTCTCTTTGGTTGTAGACATGAAGTGATCTATTAGCACAATGTCAGAGTTCTACCCAAATTTTTTCTATAAAATTCAGAAGCTGAATATAGGAGACACAGAGCTTATTTTGTTTAGTGTTTATATCAATTTCTTTTTTTTTTTTTAATTAGCTCAAAAATTTTGACATCTAATTTCTGCTTCAGTTACATTTTAATGCTCAAGTGTTGTCTTAGATATCACCTGACAACAAAATAGAAACTGCAGATTATGCTTTTCTTTTTGTACTTTGTAAAGTAAGGAGGAAATTACCTCCCTTTTATGAAAAATGAAGCTGTTAACTATAATCACTCTCAGTGTGGGACTAAAATGTTAGGCACAAACTAGGATTTCTTTGTTAGAATGCTTCGAATTATATTTACTATATGAGGTTTTTTGTTACGCATTTCTTATGTGTCACAGTGCCTGTCTGTGTTACAAGTAAGTGCAAAAATAATGGTCAAGTCCTTAATTGGTTGACTGGGGTTTGAATTTTCCTACAAAGTCTACAAAGTATATTGATAGAAAAGGCTGTCTTTCTGGAAACAAAATAATTGGTTAGCGAGTCAATGCTTCAGGAACAGTATAAATCTGACATATAAATCTGACTTACCTTTGTATCAACTGGGAACCGACCTATACAACTACAGAGGAGGTTCAGACTGGCTCAGAGCAAAGAGCAGGAAGTGCTCAGGATGTTCACACTTCTGTAGTGAAAAGTTTGAATTTGCAAATAGAAATTCTAGTGATATAGGATGGGAATCATAGTAATTCAATCCAGGATTCTCATTCCTAAACTAATGAACACTAATTTAAAAGTAAGGGTCCATGTCGTCCTAAACTATGAAGTAGGTCGATGATACCATCTGGGGTTATAAAATCATCATAGTAATTGTAGGGCTGGAGAAGTAGAAGGTTTAAAATGGAATAAAGATTTGGAATATTGAAAAAGTCATCCATGATCAGCTGAAAAAAAAAAAGAATTCTTTATTAACATAAATTTAATTTAAATTTAATATTTTTTCCTTTTTTTTTTTCCCCCCCTATAGACTCTGCTTCATTAAAAAAAAAATCCAAAATCCAAATGTTTAACAAATGAGGCCTCTTCTCCATTAACTTTCAAGTGCTGGAAATAAAGTATAAGAAATAATGAAGATGAATCTCCAAAAGTTTTAAAAGGAAAATTTGATGAAAAGGACAAAAAAAGAAATCCCTTTGAAACTGCTTAGAAGAGGTTTGCTGTCATCAGAACAGTTCTACTTTCAAGCACCAAAGATATGTTCACTTTACCTGCTTCAGTATAGCCATAACCTGTGACAGGTTTTTTTTGGATGCAGAGAACATACAATATCATTGACTAAACTGTTGTGGAACTAAGTTACTGTAATTTTTTCTTTTTCCTCTTCTTCTCTACTAGAAGATTGAATCTGTAGATTTAATCTTCTATTAGCCATAAAAGAGGAAAAACATTATTTACATAATGAGCCTTTTTCTCTCTGATGACATAAAAAGGGATGATTTTTTCCTTATAAATAACACATTCATCAAATATTTATAAATTTTTCCAGTAAACTCTAACAAAATGTGGTGAATGCATGGGAAAGAACTTGACCAGACAGAACAGAAAGAAGAAAAAATATCAGCACACTGAAATATGTTGGGTTTTGTGTTATTACAATCATCACGCAGGTGACCGAGATGGTGAGAAAATAGTTGTATTCTTTATCTGACAATTTTTTTTCCCCCATCATTACACTATGTCATGCCATGAAGCTTTACAATGCTGATACAGTTCCTGTAGGTTTGCTTAATGGTAAACATGCAAAAATCACTCAGCAGCAGCTTAGAAAAAATATCAAAAGGTCTTTGTTTAGTGGCAGAGTTAAGTTTCTCCTCTGACAACTTCAAGCAACAGGAATGCAGAAAAAGAACATTCTCAGTCAAAACACTGAGCAAAGTTTAGGCACATCCAGGTATGCTCAGGATACAAAGTTCATTTAGCAAGATGAAGCGTGACATTACAGCAAACACACAAGATGACAGAGATAAACTAATATTTTCGAAATCAGAAAACATTTTTTGTAGGTACTACAATACTTTGTATTTGTTGTCTGCTGCTGGCAGAAGGAGAAAAGAGGGCAAGGAGGAGTGGAACAGGAATGAAGAAAAGAGTTTCTGCTGTCTTTTTATCTCTCTTGAAAGCCCTTGACTTTTTTCTGAGATTCTAAGATTCTAAGGTCAGAAAAAGAATAAAAAAATGAAGTGTGCATATAATGTGATCATAAATACGTGGTGATCTTCCAGTAATTAGTTGGTTAGACATCTCTGAAGCTGGCTTGCTTTATTCTTCATTAAGTTGTTGAATCCCTTTTTGAACACATGTATAACTTTGGTTTTCCCACTAACCCTCAGCAAGAATAATTAATCAAATATGACATTAATCAAATGATCCATGATATGTCATCTTAAAATCACTAAACAAGTGCACTCACATTTGTGTCCCTCCACATAATTTGTGCTTGTTTGGATCCCAGTTCTAGATGAAGTAAGGATATAATTTCACTGGGTTGTGTGTTGAATTAGGTATTTCTTGTTCTTAAGCAAATAAAACAAACAAGGAACAAAAGAAAAAATGTTATTTTTCTTGTAAGAGAAGGGAAGACCAGAGAAGTTAAGCAGCTCGCAGAGCGGGTACAGCACAACAGGGCACTGAACCCAGAAGAGCCCTATGTCTCTTGGAAGAATCTTTCCTTTAAGCTTTTGGCTTGTAAATGTTGATTTTGTTGGTTGATTACGTGGAGAAAGAAAAGCTTCAGCATTAACAGTGACTTTCAGAAACCTGTTTCATGTCCCAGACTATGATTTGCATTGTGCAGACTCATCTCCTGTCATTTCCCTCACTCCCACCCCCCACACATGCTTTCTGTCGTCACTTCTGCTCTCAAAATACGTGCAGCCTGACACATACTTTTGTGCAATAGCTCCCAATCATTTTCTTTTCTTTCCAGTTAAGATGGGAGCCTTGGAGTTAAGAATTTACTAACTGACATGATTCAGTGGTGGTTTGGCATATATATTGGTCTTTCTTTAGTGTCTAGTAAGCTGAAAAAACCTCATCTATTCATCATGGTTTCTAAATAACCACAAGTCATGGATGTTCTGGCTGTATCCACAATTCCCAAAGTACAAGGTTGTTTTCTTGGAAGGAGAACAGTATTGGGGCAGTAAATGAGGAATATGATTGAGTGTAGTCAAGTGAGAATTTTTCCTTTTAATCCACTAAAATCAAATAAACACACATTGAAGGGTTTTTATGAAGGTATTCTCTAGCATTAGCAAAGGCTGTGTATCTAACTTAAATTCATAAGAAGTTATTTTTATATGCTCTAACAAACCCCATTTTGAGGAAAGTATATAACCCTACTTGAAAGCTAGATAATAAATTGAATATAACTTTGAAGACATATGGAAACGCTATCTATAATTTCTGTATTTTGGTATACATAATCATACGGTATACAATTTTTCCAAAGTGTACTTTTCATATGGAGTGAATAATAGTTTCTAGCTACTTCGTTTAACTGCTTCAGTCCTTAAAGATTCAAATTATAATCCAAGATAAACTAACTTCAGGAGGTCAGGTTTACTATGGGTTTTATTATCCCATGTAAAACAAAAATAGGGTTGATAGTTTTCTTCAGGGTGAAAGTCCATTAGTAATTGACACTAAAAACCTGTTAATTTCATAGTCTTGCTCTAAATATTTTAATCTTTCTCAGCAGCTGTAAAATGAGTGGTTTCTTTTCCAGTGTGTGGTGGAGCCAAAAATCCAGTCTAGATGAAAATAAGTTAATCAAATGAAAGGGAGAGATGAAACAAAATTGAGAGGAAGGAATGCAAACATGTATGTATGTGATAGTGAATTGCAGAGTAGGTGTTAGTCTTGAGTGTGTTCATTTTGGTGCTGTCTCACTGCTTAGCTTAAGCACATGTAAAGCCTTTATGTTCCTTGCCATTTGAGTCAGGAATGGCTTTGTTCTATGTGCAAGCAGCATGTAAAATAACTGGGTGTTTATGCATTTTCAGAGCTGGTGGATGTCATTCATGTGGTTTCACTAATTTTTATTGTACGAGATATTTTCGTATAGTTCGGAGAACACACACCATGTTTGCTGTCTTCTGCTTGCAATGGAAATTATCTAAAGGAATAGTATAAGGATTATTATCCCTTATTATTATATATGGGATCTGCTATTTTGACCCACTGGCTGGTAAACTAATTACACTGATGTGGTACTATTCCTATATGGATCGTAAGTTTAATTAGCTGTAAGGGTGCATAGCACCCTTGCATATAAGAACCCCTTGGCAATTTGAATATAAATAACGCCTTTACACATTTTTGTTGCCTAGTATCTTGTTAACACATCTTTGAAATTTTCTTTTGCATACCAAGAACAGCTTACCTCTTTCGTAAATTTATTCCTAGTGATTGTTTTGCAAGAAACAATATTACAATCAAAGCCCTTGGGTATGATCTTAGGTCTTGAAAGCATGACTGAGTTACTGCACATGGACTTTTCAAGAGAGCACTCCAAATCTGAGAGAGAAGTAGTTTAACTTAGTCTGACTTTCTTCAACCCTGGGTTAACTCAAAATTACCTTATACTTGCTGTGGATAAAGAACACATGACATTTGTTGTGACAGCTGAACTGAGGTTCAGAAACTTTTCTAAACTGCAGCACTGTTGGACCCTTACTGGTTTTAGCATTCTACAGCTATAAAGTCAACCATTTGAAGATATGCTTAATTTGAACATTGGTAATAAAAATTCTCATGGGCTTTTATTTCTAGAACATTTTGTTGTCTAGAAGAAGACAGGAAACATAGAATTTCCCTGCCATGATTCCAATTAATAAAAGAATGTTGAAGCAGATGAGCACAACAAATAGAGAATGTATTTACCCATAAAGATTTGTCTCTTTCTTTTAACCATAATGTGAGGGTGTTTTTTGTTATCTTTTTTTGCTTCCTGAGAAAGCTGTGGGCTAGAGGGTGGGGCAAAAACATGCACCCTCTTGCATTCCTCCTCACCCAAACTTGGATGTAACTCAAAGGCCTGTGCTTCACATCTGCCTGACTGTGAGTAGGAAATTCTGTCACTGTGGTAAGCACTAAAATATTGTGGGATATATTCTGAATTCATTCAAATTTGTTTTGAAATAACATTGCTCATTAGTCTTCACAAGAAGACTATGTGAAGTGACCTATATTCATGGGTCTATGCTAGTGACCTATATTCACTTATGTGAAGAAGAACACTACCTAAGTGAAGCTATTAATTTTACCACAAATTAACTTTTTAAAAAAAAATTACAGTAATTTTACAATTTCTTTCAGTTTGGTTTTATTTCTATTCTTTTTCTTTCTTTTTTTTTTTTAATATTGCCCAGAAAACTGATCTGAGAAGTCACTCTAAAATTTAATAAGACTTTTCCAATTTTTTTATTATTATTTGTAGTTGTCATTAAATGTTTGCTTTCAAGACATATACAAATATGGTTTAGAAGCCTGAATTCACTAGAGGAAATTCTGAATGGAGAATTTGACCTGAAAACTCTTATCTCACAGAATATGCTTAGTGATTACAGATATTAAATATTTTGGTTAAGAGTTTTAGAACAAATATAAATTCAAAAAAATTAGCTCTAAAATATAAATATATTCTCTGCTGGAAACAGGAGGGCTAATCATGTGGATAAACATAGGAACGCATTTTTGAAATTATTTTGATCTCCCATATAAACAATCTACACTTCTAATAAAAAAGGTTACAGAGTATAGAAAGATTTTTAATGAAAAAACTCATTTAGAAAGGTTTCCAAATATTGATTTAAGTGCCTTCTTTGAGTTCCAGACTCTAAAAATCTATCTAAAGATAGATTTGTATTAAAAAAAATAAATTAAACATTTTCAATAGTCTAAGATGAGGAACAAGGAATATAAATTAGATATAGTTTACTAACGTACATTTTTTTTCTGTAATAGGAGTGCCTATCATTCTTATTTCACAATAGTCTTTCTCTTACCAAACCAAAGCTAAAAACCCAGGAAGTTCATACAAAGTGTCATTTAAAAAGGATTAGGGTTTATGTGAAAGAAGTCTATACAATAATAGAACATGTGGCCACTGGAGTATGACTGTGGCCATGTGACATATGTGTGTGGAAATGTGTTGTTAGATACCTAAGGTAACAGTCAGGTAATTTAAACTACTGATTACACATAAAATTGTCTAGGACTGAGTAAGGAATGCCCTCAAGACATAACCTACCCAGATCATATCCCTTTCTTGAGCAAGAATTGCTTCCTTTGCAGCCAATGGATAGGAGTGACTCTAGAAAACTGAAGAAATTTGGATGTCATATATAAAGGAACACCAACAAAAAATTATATCTCTATGTATGTCCATATACAGATTTACTTCTTGCTTTTTTTACCCAATGCTCCTCAGCTGAAAATGCAGAGGCAGGCCTTGGCTCTTGAATAGTACATGAAAACCAGACTGCTAAACCCCCATGTGACTCTTTGAAAGCGCCCCCATGGCGACAGGCTTTCATAGCTCAGCTTCCAAGGACGCTAAGCCTCATTCAGAAACCCAAATTATCAATTTCTCTTGTTTGGAAAGCTTGAACAATTCAGGGAGATAAACATACTTCTGACCCATTGCCTAGTGATGCCTATTCTAAAAACTTGTCCTCAGTGGAAGTCACTGGGAAACAAAATGCTGTGACACTTCAGGGTTCTGTAGTTGTGGACTGAAGTTATAATGGTCCTGAAATACACTTCAGGCTCTGTGCTCTAAGCTTGCAGAGCACCAGCTCACCTCATTGAAATCACATTAATCCCCCAAAAAGCAAGAGCAGTCAGTGGCACTAAAACTTCAAATATGAATGATCAAGAACATGTGAAGTTGATGAAAGAATATTGTCTCAGTGGGAGGACTTAGAGAAGCGATGATCTATAATCCCTTGAATGATTGTCCTTTTTAAGGAAAATTGCTCCAAATGCCTCTTGGGATTTATTCTTAGAGTCGAACCTTTATTTTGTCTTCTTATTTTCAAATGAACAAGAAGGACTTATCTTTTTTTTCTCCTTGCAATAATAAAAATAATCAAATGGTCTGGTGAATTATACACCCTCTCGAACTCGATTCCCAGGAAGGATACAAATGTTGGATTTGTTATCTTGACCACCTTAAACTGTACTGCTTTTATCAATGTAATTTAAATTATAGGGTCAAATATATAGACAGTCCATGTATAGGTCTTACATACGATATGACAGATAATCTGTATGATTTGTCATATACTCAATATTGCAGTCTTTTTTAAATTACCTTTTTGACTCTCTGGGTATCTCTTTGGGAACCATGCTGACAACTTTTTCTCTTAATTCTCCTTGGTAACAGGTGCAGAGAAATTGTAATAGACTAGAGGATGAAATTTTCCCTTGTAGATTTGGAAAGGAGCCTGTTCCACGGCATTCTCTGACATTAAAGAAAGCATGACTCATCACATTTCTGCTGATTTTGAGAAATTAAAGTATTTTGCCCAGACATCTTAGAATTTGATTTTTTTCTGGGTTGTTCTGATTTATTTAAGAAGTCTTAACAAAAGACAGACAAAAGGAACACTGGATAGCTGGGAAGAAAAATTATTTGTGGTCTAGATTATTCTACCCCACATGCTTTTGGAAATAGGTTTTGGTCAAATTGTTTGAGGAGATTAATAAGTGGTGCTTCTTTGGTGCTGCCCTTCTACTGATGAACAAATATGTTTGGCAACTCTGGAGCCATCCGTCAGCCAGATAGGAGGAAGCTCCATGGGGGAGGTGTCGCTTTGACAGATGCCTGCAGCCTTTGCTTGAATTGAATGGATTGTACATCTGGCTGCCTACAACTATATCACACGACATGGCACAACCTCTTTGTCTCCCTGCCTCCCACACCCTACCTCTCCACTCCCCGTTTATTCTGGGTCTGGATCTGCAGCTGTGACACCGACTTCATCGCGCAAATGTGGGTAGAGTCTCCCTCCGCCGCCTGCGAAGAATTGTTTTGAAGAAATGTGGCTGCTGTCCAGACGTCTGTTCTTGTCTCATCTTGTACTTCTGTTTAGACCTTTTGATCTCATTTCTGCCTCTGTTGTTTTGTTTGTTTTACTTCTTGTCCCAAGAATCCTGTTGCTTTTTTGGTCTCCGAAGCCTTTCGTTCAGTTGCAGAGCCAGTCTTTCTGTCTGCCCTGTCCAAGGCCTCCACCAGGCTGCAAATAGGTTATCCAGCTGGTAACTGCAGCTATCCATCACACCGAAGGACAACTGTGGCAGTATAGCCTGTGACTGGGAGATCTCTTTGACTCCTAGATTTAAGAAGATATTTTGTGGTCAACATTGGCCAGCATTATTAGTGGCTTTGAAGTGTTATGACCCTTGCAAGGTTTTTTAAAATTTTATTTAATTTAAAGTTTTCCAGGCTATAGCGTGGCTTGAAGTCAACTTTTTTTTTTTTTTTTTTTTTTTTTTTTTTAATTTAAACAAGTGTGAATACTTTTGCATGAATAACTGTGGAGGATCAGCTTTGGATTTTTTAATAAAATGAGTTTTACTCTGAGGATTCTGATAAAGTAACTTTCATGCCAAACAGTCTCTGTTTTTTCATAAAGCTGTCCACTAAGACTTAAAAAAAGGTTTAATTATCTTTAGGTGACAAGAAGGTTACTCAAGATTTTTTTAATTTCAATTTTGATTTTTATCTCAAAATGTGTATTGTAGGTTGAGTGATTACAATGAAGCACTATTGGAAATTCTGAGTAATCGATGAAAAAATCAATTGGAGCACAAATGGAAAAGGGGTGAGGCATTATGTACTTTATTTACCAAAACAATACACTGAGTTTGAAGGAACGTGCTGTATTGACAGAATACTACAATATTTTCTTCAGAATATAATACACCAGTGCAATAAAAGATAAATTTTGAGAGCAATTGGCCAGTGACAGAAAGCAGAGTGCACACAGTTAAAGAAATCTTCACTGTTCTCCTGCTGGACTGTCCCCTAACTGTCTTTATGCATAACCCTATTATGAGACATTCAGAGAAACTTGTGATTCATCAAACTTACAGGTGTTTTTTCCTTGCTTATAATGAAGAGTGAGAAAATCTAATAGGACTGTCCCTGGTACACTCTTGGGAAGATGAGGAGAGAGCAGAAGAATTTTGTTCTCTGGTTTAAAGACTTCTTTCTTTTATGAACCCTTACAAAGAAGGGTCATGGTTGCTTCATAGCAATGACATTGTTTTTCAAATTTCTAGTTAAACATTGCTGTCTTCAAAAGTCCTACACCTCAATACTTTTGTGCAGATATACCATTCAGTAATGTTTTTCCTTGACTCTGTGCTATACATTTACACAAGCAAAACTACCACAGGATCTTGCAGCTTAAAGAGGAACATTCACACACTGACTTTCCCTCTAAGGTGGCTGAAGGTTTCCAAATCTTAAACTTTGGCCACAGATTTCACTGAAATGTTGCATCTCAATAGCAGCAGCAAGTATAATAAATCGGCAGTCTATTTTTCAGCCAGTTTTACCAAAGCAGAGATTTCTTAAATATCTTCAGTGCTTAGGATAAAGTAATCAGTTATATTTTTTCCCCTAAATTTTCATGAGCAATGTTATGCTCTTTTAAAAAAGTGCCTAAGCTATATGAGAGACTCTTAACAAGTTAGTCCACAAAAGATGTATGACTAAGCTTGGTGATGAATATATGTAGAAGCTGAACTACTTCTAAGACTCTTGAATTAGATCCCATGGCAGTTTTTTAGTGTCTTCCATGCAGTTCAGGATGCTTTTGTGAAGTTCCTAATATATCACTAGTGCCTCTCAAAGACAAATTCAGGATTGATCTTTTTTCCTCTCTGCTTTTGATTGTCAGTAAACAACAGTATGTGAAAACACAGAAGAAAAAGGAAAGCAAAAGCAAAAACCAAAGGTAAAATCATTCAGATCAGAGTGCTACTGGATGAAGACTAACATCTGTTTCTGTGACTGAGAATTTATGCTTTAATTGGTGTTACCTCTACTGCAGTTTTGATTCCTTTAAGTTTTTTGCAAGTTTCCATATGTTTAATTGAATAATTTTATGAAAACCTGGAAGTGGATAATTTTGGACAAAGAGTGAATTTATTTAAGAAGGGTGGCAATGAATTTAATACTGGTAGAGGTGGGACAGACTAGAATGGCCAGATTAGAGATGTTGTCAGAAGAGCTTACGACCTTTAAGAAAAGGGCCAAAAGTTTTTTTGAAAAGCATAAATCTGCTTACAAAACTGTTATCAGGGAGGAAGTCCCACAGCAGTTTGACAGTTATCACTGTCTCTGAATTGCTGGTAGTTTAGAGCAATTAACTTTGTTACACGTCTGATCTCACATGTATGTATCATCACAAAATACTTCACTGTTGAATGTAATATTGGAGCTGGCTTGTGTGCAATGTGTTTGAAACATGCTATTCTAGTATCACTGGCTTACTGAGAAAAAGGAAATCTCAAATTAAACTACTTCAAGAGCCAGTCCTCCTGCAGTTGTAACACAAAGAGAGTGGGTTGAAAAATGAACAACAGAAAGAAATGCTTTTGAATAACAGGCACATCAAGCAAAACCAAAGAGAGAGTTTGCTAAGTACATCTAATCCTGACATTCATGACCTCTGAGAGAAGAAAAGAAATGCATCTAGAATATAGAAACAATCTTTCAAGCCTCCTTCAAAACAGCTTGCTGGTGTTTAATTTTTGTACATTGTTTTATTCTCCATCATTATTACCAAAACAAGAGACATTCTAGGTCAGCCCTGACTCCACAGACAGACCTAGCTGGGATGTGCCTCCCTGAGAAGAGCTCAGCACAAGGTCTGTCTTCCAGAGAGGCTTCTGTGTCTGGTACAGACGGGACAGACTTCAGGAGCCCCATCTGCTGCAGTGAGTCATCACTTTGTGTCTCCCAGCAGGATCCACACCTGTTAGCAGGGCGAAAAGAAAAAGCTGCCAGCCTGTTACATGACAATAATCTCTGTGCACATTGTACAGCCAAGTCATAAACATGAGATTGCAATAAAATGCAACATCTCCATGAATCTGTCATCTGACGGATATGGCTGGAAATGCCTGTATCTCACCCTTCTGTGCAAAACTCCTAACTCAGTGTTATCAGCAAATTCAGCAAGCCAACACTTACAAAAGCAGCAAGTATCAGCAGAGTCAGCTATTGGAAGTGCATGCAGGTAGGAATTCTTTTGTGGCACTTTTGTTTATTTTAAATATCACACCCTGTCCCAGATTGAACATTAGCCATTTTTGTAGTTTTCTTTATTCACTCCCTGTTGTTCATTAGGCTTTTTAAAAACCCTTTGTTCAGCTTCACAGTTTCAGTTCCTTAGATATGCTGTTAAATTTACTTTTAGGTTTAATGCTCTTTGGAAAAAGATTTTAATTAAACTATGATAAGTAAGTTGCATCATATTTCCTGAAGATTAAGAGTCTAGGGAAAGTCAGTAGTTCTTGGCTGCACCCTAAGCAGGGAGATACATCTCATCAGTATTTGCCAAAAATGCTTTGTGTTTGCTGAATTTCCTTAAAAAAAACCAGAAGAAATGTGAGATAAAGTATGATTTTCTATCAGAGTGTGAATTTTTTTATCATTTTTCTCAGTTTTTAATTTTGAGGCACAGCATTTGTGTCATATTGATGATGTCTTCTGAGTGTTATAAGCTCCTGAATTTTTCCTCTTGCTATGCAAGGCCACTATATGACTGTGAGTACACACACCTATTGGAAGATGCAGTGGCCAGGATCATGAGCCACTGGGGTGGGGTGGAGCACTGTGGGTAGAAGAAAGCCCAAAAAGAAAAACTGCATTCACTTGTCTTTGCTAAGTGGCTTTTGGGGAAATTGAAAGACTGAACAAAAACTTGTTATTTAATTCTGGGGTTTGAGGTTAGCAAAACATACAGTATTTTCAAAGACAGGAGACTGTTGAAATTCTTGGCTTAAGTGGAGGGAATTTTGCTGGAGTCATCTTTGTTTTACAGAAAGACAAAATATGGTTTGCAATATCCCGTACATGAATAACCTGGCACTTAAAAGCATATATTGTGAAGGCATATAAATGAATCACATAAAAAATAACAATTAGAATTCTCACCTGGTTTCAATATTTGGCTTTTTATGAGCTTTTAAATGCATAGGTGTAGCATAAAATAAATATAAACTCGATGTGAAAATTGATGAATAGTATAGCTATGAGACCTGATCAGTATTGATGGTTGCTGATGAGCAATTACCATGACTTGATCCAGAGAAGAATCTTACATTCCAGAAGCCACTTGAACCATATTTACTTAGACACATCCAATAAAAGCCTATTCAACTCCAGTGCTCTGGCCTCCTGTCTGATTGGGTGGAAAGGTGAAATTTCGGAGACAATTACATTTGAAAGAGTTTGTGAAAATAGTGACTAGTGGATGAGGGAGAATTCTTGGTGACCTGACTGAAGAAAAGGCTTCCAGGTGAGTTCACAGCTTCTTAGAAATTCCCTGGTGATAAAAACTTTCTCAGTGTTTGAAGCATCTCTTTGAAACAGAGGGCATGGAAGATTACAGCTGCCTGCCTTGTCTGGGTGTCAAGCTGAAATGATCCTTTTTCTCAGAATCCTCTGGTCACAGCCACTGTGGCTCCTCAAAGACAGAGCAGACACCTTCTAAATTGGAGGGAAGCGATGCAGCTGGGAATCAACTGCTGTCATGTAACTTGGGAGCTTCTGAACTATATAGGGCAGGTGGGAAAATGTCTGCTAGTCCTCTTAGGGTCTTGGCCCCTAGCCACAGTGTGTCTGCACCTGACGCAGAGCACTTGGCTGGGAGGACTGAGACACAGACACACAGGAGATGAAGCAGCACTAATTCCTCTAATCAGAGAGGCATTTGTTTTATCACACTTTGCTGCAAGAGAGAGAGTCCTGCAGGGTCAGACTACTGCCATTTGCCATAGAAGAGCATTCAGAGCTCTTAACTCCAATTGTGCTCCTGTGGAGTCTCCATTCAGGCTTGTCCTGCAGAGTTAGAGGGCAATTTAGCCTGCTATGTGGCATGCAAGAACTTGCTTTATGTGACCTGCTGGCCATTAACGGCTCTGGCTTGTATTAACTAACCGTAATAATTCTGAAATTAACAGAGAAATGTGAATTGCAAAAAAAAAAAAAACACAGAGGAATAAAAATACATAGGTGTTGAGGGCCTTGGGTTCCCTAGTGTAGGCTGGAGAATGAAACAGTGGCTGGTCCTAGCTCAGGCACTGTTTATCATGTAAATCCATTGAATCAAGTGGAAATAGCTCTTAAAAACTTCTTTCTAACAGAAATGGAACTTGATGGCTTAAACTTGTATGAATATATTTCAAGGCTGTCTGGAGCTTAAAATACTGATCGTGCTGTGGAGTCTCTTTTTTCTTGTCAGTATTGTTAACTCCTTAGAGTCACTGGCTAACACCTCATGAAGTCTGATTATTATCTAACAAAGTTTTGTTTGTTTTCAGTTTTCCACAGCTTTCTAACGACACATTTATAAAGCTTTATAGCTGTCATTAATGTATTCTCTTGGGTTCATAGTGGTGACACCCTGAATTGTAACTCTAATCACAGTCAGTTATGGGAAGTGGAGGCTCCCTAGCACAATGGAGTTGATATCTCCCATTCCCTCCTCTACTGCATTCAGTGCCTCTACAGATGCCTCAGCTTAATTTGACCTATGGGTTTTTTCTCTCTTTCTTTTTTTCTTTTTTTTTTTTTTTTTGCTTTTTTTTTATTAGGCCCATTTTTTTTTTAATTTCTTTTAATTTTTTTTTTTTTTAACTTATGACTTGGCAAACAGTGGAATTTGCTGTGAACTTTAGTTTTTTAATGACACAGCATGTGGTAATCATGTTCTGATCCATTTCAGACATTGAAAATGAAATTTGTTTCTTTAAGTAGCTGGGTGTACTTTCCTCTGCTGTTCAAATGATACAGAAAACACAAGACTGCTATTATTCTAGTCATCCATTTTATGTCTATTGGTAAGATAAGGCATTTTATAGCTTTGTATAAAAGTTTTAAGCTCTTTGGTTAACTCTCTTCCACTAAATTGACCAATTTAGTGGGCACACAAGTAAGTATATCTGGACTTCTTTTATTGTTATAAAAAAATAGGTAGTAGATGAGAGTCTGAACCATGTAAATGCCACAGTCCTGATGCAAAGTAAGTTTTGGAAAACAACCATTTGTAGTGTCACACTAAAATTCGGTGTATATACATAAAAAGTAACTTTAGTGTCACTCCTATCAGCAGCTCTTAGTCTCTATATGAAATTAAGGTGAGCACTGAAGAAAAACATGAACTCTCACACTTAGTCAACTTGAAACATATTCTTGTTTCAGCAGGAAAAGCTTATTCCAGACATGTGAGGTGCATCTCACGTGTTTGTTATTCACTGAACCTTCAAACATGTATTTTTGCTGGAATTTTTCACTAGGAAATAATTCAGCTATTCAAAATAATAGAATGAGTTGAGCTTTATACATTAATTTGAGAAACTAATCTATATAGCTCCCATCAGATTACATTATTTACTGGATTAAAAAAAAATATAGAGAGAAATCCCTGTTTAATTTCATATTTAATATTTCATCTAGGCAATTTCATATTTAATATTTCATCTAGGCAATTTCATTTAAAAAACAATGGGGAATTCCCTGAATAAAGACCAAACAAACAAACAGAGGAAAAACAGTTGTTCATCTGAAGAAGAGCTCTCTGACACACCAGTTTGGATGAAATGCAAGAACAAGCTGGTTTTTCTTATATAGAAGTTCAATCTGGATGGTCAAAAATGGTCAGTGGCCTTAAGAATCCATAGGAAAATGTTTTCTTATTGATTTTATAATAATGATGGACATAGTGGGGTGAGCCTAGAAAAAACAGAGGCTAAAGCTATCTAGAAGAAAACAATATAATAACAGAGAACTGTAAAAATAATGATTGCTTCCTCAGATTTTTTTCCTGTTGGTGGTACTTGTTTGTTGTCTGTAATATTCAAGGAATGTTCTGACCTCTTTCCATTTGTAATTTACTTTATGACCATATATTTATAATATTTCAAGCACTTACATTCTATTCACACTATATTGCTATTTTAATGCAAATGATTGCCAAATAATGACTTTCTATTTAAGAAATAATCTCCATTGTTGCATGGTTTGAATCTGATAATTGAATATGACTAAACCTGTGAATCCAGAGCAGAAGGTGCAGATGTATAAGATGAATCAAAATCAATTATTGAGCTACCTTGCCCTCAACAAGAGTGAACTATTGCCACTGGCACATTTTTAATTTAAAAAAAGAAAAAAGAAAAAAAAAAGAAATAATTAATAATGCTTTTAAAATTTAAAAAAAAAAATACCATTAATTAATTTTTTTCAGGTGAAAATCAGAGTAAAAGTCAGAGTAAAAATTATTGTACCCTCATATTGTGTCTACCAACTTATTAAGCATCTCTGAATGCAGATCGGCCTGTGAGATGGAGAGAAGACTGCAGTTGTGAATTATGGAAGAAATTCTTATTGTCTTCTGAATTTATGATTTGGGAAATTATTGACTGTACAAATTTCTTCCACCAAGGAAACTGCTGTGATTTGTACACTTCTGTTTCTATTGTTTTCCACCTTCCAATGCACACACAGAGGCATGTACTTGTACACAGAGACACACACATATTCACGCAAAATACAGAGAAATTATTTTTCAAATTTAACTCATTTTACTTGAAATGGAAATTGTTTTTGTAGGGTTTTTTTGTCTTTCTGGTATCACTTTCTGTTACAAGGCACATGCTGCATAATCAGCCAACTACTCTGTAATTACATTGCAAAGACTATGTAAATACCTAATTATTTTCATGCAGATTACTTGATAATTATACTACCAGTTACAAAGTAATTCAAAGAATAATTACCATGTAACTTCCACTTTTTAGATGTGACGATAAGGCTTTGTTTTAAAGATATAGAGAAGTGCATAATTATCCTGGGGTTACATTCTACTCAGATTGTCGATTATCCTATATTTACAGTATTATTATATGGCTACTGGGCTCAGTATTGTGTTATCATAATTTAAAAAAAAAGTCTTCGCTCTTTGCTTTATAACAAGTATTAGACAATGCCAATGTTAATTTTTTCTACTTTCCTATTAATTGCAGCGGATTTAAGATTTTTTTTTTTTTTTTTGACTGTGAAGAAGAAACTGTCTTTTTGTACTAACATTGTACTGTGATTTTTGAAAAATAAAATTACATGGGCCCAGATTCTTAAATGGCACTTGGATACAAAAAAGCTCAGTTAAGCCAAATGCAATTTTTAAATTTCTAAAATGGGTACAAAAGAGTATAGTTTTTAAGAAGAGTGAGGCATTCCAATAAAGATACTCTAGACTAGAAGAAGTGATGTTGGCAGGCCTCATCTGCTTTTCTCAGAGTGGAATAGTCTGCTCCCAGGAGCTAGTGCTGTCTAATGACATCCTGATTTTTAACTGAGGACCTCGGGAACTCATTTCTCTTGCCTGAATAACAGCCCAAGAGGAGCAACTTTTTTGTGATTGAACTTTCCAAGAAAGTTATCAGCCCAAATTGTAACCAGGATGGAAAATTACTATGACAAAAGCCTCTTGTGGCCCTATAAACAGCAGTCCTAGGTGAGATCCTTTAAGGTCTCCTGGGCCACAGCAGGCTATGACTGGCAATCTCCCTCTGAGTGGAACACCCTTCAAAGCCAGCAAACTCTCGAGTTTGCTATACTTCCAGGAGCACCACCAAATGATGCCAACAGAACCTGGGCTGATACCCCCACTCCTCAAGGCTCAATCCTTTTTTCCCTTGAGACTATGCAAAGGCATCCATTGTGATTATTTCACAGAAATCAAGGGGAATTTTTTGCAGATATACCTTGTACAGATTCCTCTAGGTCTGTGTGTGCAAGAGTGAATATGTTACAGCAAATGTACTGTGTATGTTGTTCTCACAGACTCTTAAATAATTCCTATGACTGCCACACAGCAAAATTTTACCAGTGAGTTATTTTGCAGGGAGAAAAGGGCAAGGCAGTATTTATATTGCTGTGAAGCCCTGAACAACCCTTGAAACTATTTTCATTAAAAGGCTGAACATGCTATGGTAGCTCTGTTATTTCAATGGTGATTACAGTGTATAAAAATCTGTAAAAAACATTATCATGGGTATCAGGGTCTGTTGCATCTAGTGAAAGGATGTAGAGAAAATTCCATGCATATAGGCATGCAAGACATATCCTCAGTAGAGAAACTCACCTGAGATCTTCTATACTTATTTTTTTCACTCAGGAAAAGAAACCTAGAGAAACATTCTTCCCTCTAGTTCTTGCCCAATGCAAATAACTCTGCTGAAGTTACATCAGTGCTAGTATGGCTTGGAGGGGGATTTAGTTCCAAAGCATTCAACATGATTTTTACCTAAAACCCTCTATAAATCCAGTGTCCTAGCCAGGCTCTTAATCAAAGCTTGCCCATGTATATGTTGTTTTATAGTTTATAAAACAGTGAACAGTCTTTCTCATATGTGTGTGTATATTTTTTATATTTCTCTGTATAAATAAATATAAGTTTATGCATATTTTTCTTGTATCTGCATGTAGATATCAGACTGTGGCTGATCTTAACTAGAAAATGCCCCATTGTAAATGAAAAACTTGCTGTCAGAAACCTTAGTATCATATGAATAATCCACTCAAACTGCAAGACAGTATGTCCTGGGGCTACCTGTTAAGTTTCAACTGGTACCTTTCAGAAGCATCCCGCCTGCTGACACCCTGGAGCTGCTAAGGTCTTGTATAGGTGACAAGAGGCAAATCTGAGCTTCCAGGGAACCTTTTGGCTAATCTGTAAGAATATACTGCCAAAGCATTTTGTTTCATTAGACTAGAGGATGATCAGACCTAAGATAATTTTTTGTGTGTTTTCAAAGTTTCAGATTTTCCTGTTCTTACTATGGCAACAGGCCAATTCTTCAGCGTAAAATGTCAACGGGCTGTCAGTACCAGAGACACTGTGCCTATTTGGCAAGGCTTAGATAGGGCTTACTGCATTGTTTGAAAAATCCACTTGTGTTGTTAATTCCATCCCTTCTCAACCTGGCTGTTCAGATGTGGTAATTTTTGGGAATGACGTCAGCCAGCTGGTATAGTAAATGATGAAGAGTAAGAGTTGGACCTTCCTACTCTCACTGGATACTGTTTCTTTTAGAAAAAGTCAAATATATGTGACACATTCCTTGTATGCTGAGCCAAGCTGTCCCTTTCTGCAGACCCTTCAAATCCATGTGCAGAGTGAAAAGCACAAAGCTTCCTGGGAAGAAGTGGGAATCTCTTCCCAAAGAGCGGTATTGGTCTCTGGAACCATCCAAATGATTCAGGCACTGAGAGAGCCATGACTCAGAGCACTGCTACTGGAGCAGCCCAGTCTTCCCAATGGTGAATGTCTGACTTGCTGATTCCTCCAGAATCATACGTCTGTGTGATGTAGGATATTGGAGAGATAGCACAGGATGTGTGTGGGTGTTACATATGGCACAGGAGTGTGTGTGCAGGACTAGAGCATGTGGAGCCTTAGGGTTTGCTTTGCCTTATTTAACAACAACCACAAATAATAAAAGCCTTTCTGCATTCATGACCTGGTAACAGTGGCTTTGGCTGTGTGCCGTCATTCTCTAATGTGCCTAATTTTCAGACCTGGAGTAAAGGGAATGCAGTCCACATCTTCACCAGAATTTGCTTTTGGAAGCTATTTTAAAAGCTTGGTTGATGTATCAGCAAGACTGGGGAGTATTCAAGTCATGTAGCATATGTTCATGGTGTCACTAACTCTCCCAGTGGAATCAAAATCCTTATGATAAAGTTAGTATTTTTTTTCTACTTAAATCAACTGCTCAAGTGAGGAGGATGTACAAGACCTACAGCTATGTTTTTGGAAAGAATGTGCATTTTATAATTTCCTTGGACAATAAATACTCAGCAAGACTTTCCAATGTTTTTCTAAAACAAGCTGTTCAAATATTTACAAAATATGTCAAAGTGAGAATTACTTTAAAACATTGCTGCAAAACATGGCAGGAAAGTCAGTGGCTGAGATGCAGATGTTTGATGCTGTAGGGTACCCAAGACATCCAAACAGGGCTGGAAGATGTGGCAAACAGAAGAGAGCAGTTGTTGACCCAAACTCTTTTGGAGAGCAGTCAGGGTACTTTATATTTACTTTTGTGGTAGATGCCTGTTTTTAGGCCACTGAATTCCACTTCTGGGTTCAGCTGATGTGAATTGTCTCACCAATCCACGTCTCACGGAGGCTGTGTCACAAACAACGTTCAGAGATCTTACCCTGCCCTCACCCTGCTCAACTCGTCCTCTCCTCTGTGCACTGTGCTCACCAGGACTGCATCTCTGGCTCCAGCTTCAGTTTAAGCTTGTGTTTCCATCTCCCTCCTCAGTTTCTTTCCTTTGCTAAAGTAGGCAGATTACAAGAAGTCATCTGAGTTCTTAAAAAACTCTGGTGGGAGTTTTAGGGGAACACAGGAATAGCTTGAGGGTTTATTACTTTCCAGTTGAAGCTTGGCTGCTCCACCTGATTTGTGTAAGAAAATCTTACTCAGGTTATCCATCATAATAGTGTACTTTTTTTTTGTCCACACAAAACAAAATACCATGTCAGTATCTCATCCGAAAAGCCTGAGCTTTGCTCTTGACTGGCCAAACCTTATAAAAGCGAGCAGGAGTGTCAGCTGTGTGCAGCTACAATCTGCAGCTGCCTCTGGGGGTTTGGTAGTGAGAGAAACTGTTCTGCATTACAATGAATGACTGGGAGCATGATATATTTAATTGAACAGGTATAATACACCTGTGCACCCTTTTATTTCAAATTTTAGAGTAGAATCTGTGCAGGTAAATAAAACAAAGCTAACTGGAAGCTTTTCTTGGCCTGATCTGGTCTGTCTGGATCCCTGCCTAAGCAGCTCCTGTTCAATACAGAAGAATGGCCTGGACACCTATCCTGTGTCCAAAACATAATCCCTTTGTTTGTGTTGGGATATGCTCAAATCCCACCTTACAAGGTACTATTTATGCTTTTTCTTCTTCTTGCAACTCCAGATAATATGAGTAATTTAGTGGGTTCAGGCTTTTGGAAAAGTATGCCCTTGTATATTTATTTTTTGTCAAAACGGTGTTGCAGTTTGCTAAGTAAACATTAAAAGGCTGTTCAGTCTGCTCTTTGTGACTATGAGGATGCAAAAGGAACCATAAGCCTTTGTGAAGTGAATGTTCAGTGGATTTCCCGATTGCTTCTTGTACCAACTACTTCATCTCATCATTTTCTCAGAGGAGACACAGTGTGTGATTCACTGAAGTCATTCACATTTTATATTGACTCGCACCTTTGCAAATTGTATGAAAATTCATGCAGTGTCAGAATTAGCCAGTGATTCTTAATGCTGCCTGTGCAGCTCCATTTCGTATTTTATAAATTGATTTAAGATTCCAGAGAGGTTCAAGTGAAAAAGGTACTAATCTAATATTTTCTTTAAAAATGTAAGATTGCTGATAGAGCTTTTCTTTTTCCAAATACATGAACACATATATGGAGAATTTCCTTGCTATTTAAAAATAATGTAAAACTTTGGAATTATTTGATAAAATTCATTGTAGTTAATGTTGTTGAAAATGTCTGTTACAAAAATATGACCCGGTTGACACCATAATTTTTTTCAAATTGTATTCACCATGGCTATTGTTCCTTCTTTTCTAGGTGACATCCTTTCCTCTGCTCATGAAAGGAAGACTTTAGTCATATTTTGTAAACAGGTTTTAAATATACAATTTTCAGTGCATTTTTTGTTGCCAAATCTAAGATTTGGTTTATGTGAAAAGCATCAAAAATATATGGAAAATAGTTGAGTTTTTAAAAATAAAAAGTTTTTAGTAGTAATTGCCCAATCTGAAAAAAACTAAATTAAAATATTAATGTTTTCAAATGGAGAAAATTTGCTGCATGTAATATTCAAATAAAACATCATAAAAACTTCTAGAATTTAACATTTTCAAAAGTAATATTTAAGAAAAAATTTTGGCAATCTTCCTATAATTTCTCTTCCTGACTGATCATAATGGATTTTATTAAGTGTTCTGTAGTATTTCATTACAAATGAATTGATATTTTGTTCTTTTATTAAAAGCAAATGATCTGAACCTCTTCTCTTGGAGCTCTCTGCTTTGGTTTGGGCTTATCCTATTCTCAAATAACACTCATTGGGACAGATTAATTAAGTCAAAGCCATTTCTCACTGTAGTGCCCTGTATTCTAAACTGTTAGGGCGAGGTAGGGCAGGCTCCTGTAGGTAAAAGAGGGCAAGTTGACATAAAAAAAAAATTGACATTACAGTTGTCTGCAATGTTTTGACTTGAGTTGTGCATATCAGGCAGCATCCTTCCCATGCTGTGGCCTGCAGGCACCATGCCATGGACTGATGGGATGAATTCATAATGTCTGCTTCTGATATATCCTGCATTTTTTTGAACCTCTCTGAGGGCTGTTTGAGGTGTCTCACTGTGTCAGCAACATGGTCTTGTTCAGTTGGATTTTTGATAGGTATAACAACCCATGATTGATTGTGTGCAAATTCCCCTCCTCCTCTCCACCTCTTCAACTAAAGAAAGGAGGTGAAAATATTTCGGGGCTACTGTTTATATTGTTCTTGCTTTAAATTGGTACTCCTTTTCTCACTTACCTAACATAAAGTGAAAGATCAGAATGCTCAGTAGTTCCTCTTAGTGGGTTGTTTTGGGGGGTTGAATGAATACAAAACATGTGAACACAATGAATACCTTAGGGATTGTAGCAGCTTTAAATATATTCTTTTAAAGGAAAATTAACTCCTAGAATATAATCTCGTATACCAAGGGCTGGCTACAAATGAATCATTAATGTTGATTTACACTCTCTTCCCTCTCCTCGAGGCTGCATAAAAAACTGTTCTGGCCTCTAAATGAGGGCACTGCAAAGTATAAATAATTTGGGGATGGAGGGAGGGAGGGAGATAAACCTCTTGTTTCAAAAGACCGTTATAATGACTTTGAGAGAAAGGAAAAGCAATACCAGCCAGTTAATGAAAAGGAAAACAAAAAGCTTTCTCTAAGTAGCAGTGGATAACTTGAAGGAAAAAAAAGAAGCTTCACATTTTCAATGTGTATTTCTCAGGGAGATGTCACTGAAGAAAAACTGGAAATTCAGAGCATATACCAAGCATGATATATTGAACAGCAGTCCTCCCTGCCTAGCCTCCTGTTTCTATATTTACCATTACAAATTGAAACCTGGTTTCTACTTATGTTGCTATCTCTAAAACTTAAAATGGCTTGAAATCAGATAACAGTGACCAGAATAATCTAAATAACAGCGTTTCCTATTCTGAACCACCGTTGGGCTCCTTTTTTTTTTTTTTTTCCCCTCCCATTGTTTGCCTTACTCTTTTGCTGAACACGTGTCTTAACTTATCTCTGGAGCCCAGAGAGTAAGAGGGACAGGCACTGAGAACAGAGCAGGCTGTACAGCACGGAGGGCTGGGTGTAACCCCATCACAGCATGCCAGAGAAAGCTTTCTGCACTGGCTGTAGCCAAAGCGGGAGGCTGTACAGGTTGATTCATGATGGAAACTTTTCAACTGGCACAGGTTTGTGGGACCTACACAGTGATTTTGATCTTGATCAAAATGCTGCTGCATTACTTAAAAAGAAATAGAGGCACTGATAGAATTTCAGAATGAGAGAAACACATCTAATGCATCAGAGGCAGTCAATTCTGTGCTGCGAGTTTTGTCTTATATTCAGTTTGGAATAAATAGATGGAGATCTTGATGCTGCTGTAACTTGACATTTTCAGTGCATTGAAGTTTCTGTAGAAAAAAAGCATGAACTGCAACATCTGTCACCTTGCAGAGACCAAGTGATTGAGAACCTTGCAGTGCCTTGCCAGATAGATCCTGATGCATCACTGATGCTTTTTCCATTATAACAGATAGCCACTATCAGAAATGATACACAACCAAGAGGCAACATTTCATGCCCTGGATAAACGTGTTTCTTTTGCAGGATATGGTATTGGTTATTTAGTAAATAGGCACAGGCAGTCCTTTTTCCCTAACGACATTCAAACTTTTTGAAAAGGAATTTTAATTTTTTTTTTAAGATTATAATTTATCCAAAGGGTGACAGAATTACATACATTTTAATGTTGTTCATATGGAAATATATTAATACAAACTGATATCCTCAAAATGCAACTGAAGCTGTTAGATGTCACCTTAATTGTTTCAATTAGGCTCTGCATACCCTGCTGCTGGGAAATAATCATGCTGTAAAGCTTTCAAAGAGATGACTTCAGTAATGTGTTAAGAAGTAAATCAAAGCACAGTTTTTATCTGCTGCATGCTAGAGGAATTGTTATTTGAACATTTATAGCTTTTAGATTGTGAAAATTTTAATGACAGAGATTGTCATCTTGTATCTAAGAGGTTTTCTATCAAAGGAAGACTGTTTCTGAAGTGAATAGATTTGATGCAGCCATTGCAGAAATAGGCAGGAAAGTACATCCTGTGTTTCAAAAGGGCTATGACTGAACAGACACAAAAAGTTAAACTAAACTAAGCATGGAATATAATTCTGCTAGTCTGTTAAACAGCCCCTCACTCCTGACTGCTCAAAGCCACAACAACCCATCTGAAGTCACACCCAGGAATAAAATTAGAAATAAATGAATGCTTCAAATTCTGTCAAGAATTTAAGAAAAAAAAAATGTAGTAATACTGAAATGAGTCTGTCTAGCTTCCTCATTTTAGGGCTTCAGGATAAAGACAGGGAAGTGAAGACACACAGCATGACAAATCAGATGACTGGGAGACTTGTCACTTGCCCATTGCCTATAGTAAAATTCTCCTTTCAACCAAAGACAAGACACCATCTAGTGTCTTGCAGCAGAAACCTTTTTTGAGGAAATTTTGGAGAACTTTACTGCAGATTAGTCACTCTTATTACAGAGGGGAGCAGATGAGCAAATCAACATCAATTGTTTTCCTTTCTATATACTATATTGATCTTCTCTATAGTTTTATTTCTTTGTATTCTGCATTGAAGCATACAGAAAAAGGTTGGTGAGGCTGAGAGTGGGGGTAGGGAGGCAAGTAAGAGACACTGGAGGTGGCATTCAGAAATGTGAGTCATGAATGCAGAGAAATATGGTGAAGAGTTCATCATGAGTAACTTGAGTTATGTGACTCCATAAAATTTTAAGTTACAGCTGAGATGGGATGTATTCACATGCCTATATGATTCCACATAAGCTTCCACACCTGCCCTAGGTCTATATGCAGCCCTAGATGCAGGTTGATTACTGATGTATTGGGTGTGCTTTTTAAATTTCAGGATAAAATGCCTCTCTTATATGCAGTGGAATGAAAATGCATGTGTTTCCACTTACCAGAGGTGACAGCGAGTTTTGTGCAAAAAGGTCTTTATTTAACCACTGAAAAGCTAAACCACTGTCATAAATCTCTTTGAAATGGTATTGTATTAATTTCTGATAATATCAAGTGTAATATAATTGTGTTCACTTTATGCTGTCTTAGCCCTTTTTTGTATTATGTAATAAGGAAGTTCAATAGTCACAGGAAGTCTTTATGCTGCTGCATGTGAAAGTCTTGCTTTCAGCAGATTAATGATGGTTGCTTGATTTTTCTTAGACTTCCCTCCCTGCAGCTCTACACTTTCACATATTCATCCAGCTTTCCCTTCCTTTGCCTAATATGATATCTATACCAAAACCAGGGGCAGCAGATAGATTATTCTTCATATTTGAGAAGTCACCTTGCCTTGCCTTGCCTTCCCTTCCCTCTTTCTCTCTGCCTCCCTCCATCTTTTTTTTTTTTTTTTTTTTATTTTCTCTATGGTTGACAGTTTTTTTACTGCAGGAGGCATCTCCCAGTTTCCCCAATATATTTAAAAAACTTCTTAAGAAGTAAAAAGGTCTCTGAATAGATTCTAGTTATTTTTTAATATCTTATTTGCTTCTCTTTTACACAGTTTAAGGAATTACATCCCTTTTCCATTTGATCTGGAGATGCCACAAAGAAAACTGTGTACTACAGTATTTTGATATGCTACTCTGATAAGCGAGGAGGGGAGGGGGAAGTTGACATTTTTAATGGTTTGGGGGAATAAGGTGCCTTTCAGAGCTGCTGTAGATATTTCCTTTGGTATTTTTTTTTTCTTCTTTCTCCTTCCAGGGAAGATTTAAAACTTTAAACCCTTGTTGACCAATGTTGAAACAGTGATGTAACAGGCTTGAAGTTGAAGGGTGTCATGACGTCTAAAGAAAGTGTTGAATTTGGTCTTCTTCAGGCCTTCTCTATACAGCTGACAAGTATTTCACATTTTGATAGAGTTTTTTCCATATGCTTCTTTTTCTTATCTGCTTTTAACCTGATTTGTTATTTGACATCGACCCGTTTCTTATACATACCTCTTCAAATGGCAGGATTTCACCTTTGACAGTGACAAAGGAAGCGGATTCACCAACTTAGATCAATACATCAAGGTGTTTAAAATGTGTCTGACTATACCTATGACTGCTGGTGATAGTTGCAGGATTCTGGCAGTGACATTTTACAGTGACTTACAACAATACTGAAAATAATGTCAGCTAAAGAGAAAGTCAGGGAAAAGGTTGTCAGGTTGCTTGGGAAAGGAGAAGTAGAGAAAAGATCATGCAATAGAAATTATTATAAACATCTCTCTAAAATTAACCAGTTGATAAAGATATAAAGACTGTGTCTGAACCTAAAAATTGTTGATTAAGGGATTCATAACCTCGGGCTTTATTAAGATGATAATGTGTAGAACTGTATGCCATATTTTTAAAAGCAGGGTAAACTTAACTCTCCCACACCAATTGTTGAAGGGAAATGAGTCAAAATATTCCTTTACAAGACAATCAAGTCCTGGGGCTCCTGAGCAATTTAGGGGTGACTCCATTTCAGGATTCTGCATGTGACCAGTGAAGGTACTGAGATAGTAGGAGGGCATTAGAAAGAAGACATAAGTACTGCATTTGATAAACCCTTGCCTGGTCTATATCCATTCTTCACTGGAGTGGTAGGGCTTGAGGAAATGTCAGGTCCTATATGTGGACCCCATCCACTCCTTCTTTAGATGTCTTGGGAAGATGGGATATATCTTATGGACATGTGAAAAACTTACATGGCCACAAAGAATATCAGAATAATCTTCATGTCAGAGATTTCCCTCATGAAAATGTATTTGGATGAGTTTGAAATGTCTTTAAAATAGAAACTGCAGAGAGCAGAACTAAAAGGAAGAGCTGGATCCAGTATCTGAGGCTTGTCAACCAAGCAAGGAAGAGACAGAACAAACAGAATGTGCAATAGTCAAGAAATATGAAGCTACAAGAATGAATGTCAAATGGGCTGCAGTAAATCCTGTATAAATACTGTACAATGTTGCATTAGCAGAACTGAATGAATGAAGGATTCTGAATGTATTTACCTGAAGATTGTTTGCTTCAGGATGCTCTGTCTTTGGAATTCTATCCCATGCACATCTATTCATCTTTTCTTCCTCCACCAACTTCTTGTGAATACCCTTTTCACAGGTTGGTCAATCTGATTCACGTCTTCTGTCTATCTGATCCTTCTGAATTCTTCAAGCCTGAATGACCAGTTCTATGGCTATTATAGGAGCTGTTTGACCTGATCTCAGACTAACCTTTTATGTATAGCCTGGATCACTGAATGTAAGAGGTGGATGGTAAGCTCACTTCTGTTTCCTAGGAGAGTGCTTTGACTACAGGGTTTTAACACAAGAAACATGTTTAATTGGAAAGGAATGAATTTTCCATTTTTTTTCCCCAGGTAATGCTTTTAGCATTAAGCAAGTTCAGAACACATTGACTGCTCTCAGAATCCCACTGTCTCTGCTACAAGGAAATCTCATTATTGAATTTTGGATTTATATGGGAACAAGATTACAGCTGCATGTTCAGGTCAGTTAAGATGATTGGACCAGTACCAGACTTTCACATGCCTAAGTAACTTTGAGTTGAAAATATGACATGACCAAATGGGTTGAAACTGATGGATTGAGGTTTTATGAGTTATTCTATGACAATTAAGCACTTAGAAATGAGCTAACATAAAATATGTGCCTCTTCATCTTTGTTAAGCTCACCTCAGAAAGCCCTAGAAAAGAGCATGTTCAAAAGTAGAGGGATATTGATTTAGTTTGAAAAGAGGGTTCATAAGTTCCCCAGGCAGGAGAACAGATCAGGGTCATGTCAGAAACCATTTGTGAATTACTCAAGAAGCATGTGCAAGGAGATGAAGGGAAGAACACTCACAGAAACAGTCGCATGAAATTTTAGCTGGGAAGAATTTGCCAACTGATGTTTAGAAGAGTGTTGTGAGGACCAGACAAGTGACCCACTGTGTTTCCAGACAGAATGGCTCTTGGGTTTCCAATCAATGCAGTTAACCATGTGATGAATCCGCCAGAAAGGTACACTACTCATTCCTCTGAGTTCCATGATTTTTGAGTAGGTGATTCTTCTCATCAAACATCTAAAAATTACTGCTTATTCTAGTGTTTCGTGCTGGTATTTTCAGAACACCTTGTCATGAAGGTGAAGCAGGGTGCATGGGAGAGAGACATTTAAGAGGATCATGGTACCAGGGCTTCTGGAATTTTGGCATGATCTCATATTGGCAAATAAAATGTCAGATCCTGGTAGGCTATCAAATGCAGTTGAAAGTTCCAAACATGAAGCCATGTCTGCTGTCTGATGAGCATATTTCTGCACACACCCAGTTAAGGTCCGGAATACTGTCAATGAAGATATCAAAGAACATACCTTTTGATATTTTGCTTGGAAGTTATAACACAACATGAGCCAGAAATCAGTTCCTATCCTCACTAAAAACACAGACAGCTGGCTGTAGGAATGCAGCTGAGAGTATCAGTGAAAATACACAAGGTATAGGAAAACACAAAGGGAGGGAAGGTTAACATCCTCTCCCTCTATTACAGACAAAAATGAAAGTAATTTTCCTCAGGTCATGATCCCAGTGCCAGTAAGCTAACACAACTCAGAGCAAGCAGGACCTCCACCCATTTCCACAAGGAAAGCAGCAGGTACATTGGTCAACTTGGAATAAGTGCTCTGTGACCATGAAAGATAACCTACTGTATATCATTAGTGAGAAACTAGGGATGAGTGTGTTGTGCAATGAGATCTACTTGAATTTGGGGAAACAGAGTCAAAAGAAGCAGTACCATCCCATCCATCCATCCATCCATCCATCCATCCATCCATCCATCCATCCTTGCATTTGGAAAGAGTATTGTCAAGCATATGACCTTTAAAGAAAATCCCTGTGGAAGAATGAAGACATCAGGAAAGAGCCAACAAATTCTGTGGCTTTATTTTACCTGGAGACATCCAGTTACAACTGGATGGAACAAAACATAGGCTTATTGAAAGGATGGTTTGGAGCAATAAGGGTACAGGACAGAACAGGAAACTTTGATCTGGGAAACTGACATTTGAAGCTAATGTCTATTACATTACGAAAATAGTTAATAAGAGAGTACTCCAAGAAACATTTTATTTTAGGTGCAACAAATATACTATCAAAAATAGAATTTGTAGCCAAACTTTCTAGGACAGTTACCAAGTAGCTCGGCTATTTCACTAAGTTGTAGAAGATGTGGAAAAAAGGATTTCTCACTAATATGTTGTATAAATGTAACATGTTTATTAATGTACCTATTTCTTACCATTCTGCATGGGGTGTGGAGTTAAATCAAAAGAAATTTCTGTGGGGAAAATGAAAGGAAATGGAACAATTATAAAACCAGGGAAGAAATGACAGACTTTTTTTTCCAAAAACCCTTCAGAAATATGTAGGAGAAAAAATTTTAGATAATGTTATCTCATCTCCTATAATGAAGCTAGTGATTTATTTTCTAGGGCAGTGAAGCTGGGGGCAGAACTTCGGGCTGAAGGGACACCTTACAGTTAAATATTATTTCTAAAGAGGGAGATAGAAACAAAAAGAAACTGAGTCAAATAGCATACCCTGTTTTCTGTGATGTGCTCACCCAGGTTGTCTGGCTTTAGTCATGACCCCAAAAATATGCAGTTTCCCAATCTCAAAGGGAAGGTGCTGAGACAGTGCATCAGTATTTTGTGTTTGCTGTTACATATATCTGGGTGCAACTGGGCAAAGAGAAGTCCACACATGCTTGCAAGCAAAGCATACATTTACAAAAACCTTGTGCAAGCTTGCACAAGGCCCTGCTCTGTGCATATTGTTTGTGTTCGGCTGAATATAGATATCATTTGTTTTACAAAACCTGTTTTAGGATTAGTTTAGTTAATGGAGGGGCAGAAAAAAGTTTTCAGAAGAGTCCTCTGTATGATCTGTAACTGTTTTGCTGTGATGGGAAAACTACTTTGTACGGTTTGAGTATGGTCAAACAGAATTTTTCTCTCTTGTAAGAAGAAATGTTAGTCTTATGACCTGAGGGTGAGGTGTGAGACAAATTACAAAGGAATGTAAAACACAGCTTGTCCTGTAACAAGAGCCTGAGAGACACCCCAGGCCCCCGTGAAACAACTGAGGTGGCAGTAAAGTGACACATGGCTTCACTGAAAGGAGTCTGGAGTGAACCGAGTGTGGCTTGGGCAGGCAAGGGCAAGACACAGGGCTCGGCCAGGGAGCAGGTACATGTTTAAATGTTAATTAGGTCAGGCACAGGCTTCACTCAGGCTCTAACAAGCAATCTCAGATCAATGATAATGGGTAAGGGAGCTGAGATATTTCATACCTGTTATCTCTTTGCAGTCATCTTACATTGCCTCCCAGCGGCAGAGGCTCTTTGCTGGTTTATTGACAAGCAGTGACAAGTCACTACTTCTAGCTGCCTCTCCAAACACTTTTTTCATTTAGCTGTTCACAAATCCATGCTTTTCATAAGCAAGTCTGGAGATGAACACTTCATGTTGCAGCTATCATTGGTCAAACTTCACTAATATGTTCCTACACAGGATAAAAGTCCTTTTACCCCTTTTTTCCACATTCCAAGTGTTACAGTGCAAGTCAGAGCTCTGTGCAGTTCCCTGTTGTTCTAGAAACTTACCCATATGAATACAGGTTGATACAGTCTTCTAAGAAAGAAGTTTTTCAAGAGGAGTACTTACTTTTATTCTCACCTTAATTAGGGCAATACCTTAGGTATTGTTTAAACCAAATAGGTTGGCAGACAAATAGAGGAGCTCATAGTTGCTTGCGCTTTGTAAAAATACTGTGTAGAAATAGATGAACAAAAATATCCAAGAATTATGTAGAACTGTTCTCATTACTGGGATCACAGAACATACTGGCTCGTGGATGTGATCCTTAAGGTCAAAAGTCCCCAAATCCTGTGAAGCAACTGTAATGGAGGAGAAAACATGGTACAAATCCTGTGATCCACTTAATGTATCTTAGATCTGTCTAAGGTAAAACTGGCACAATGTGTGTGGTTCTTGTCCAGCATTCCTCCTCAAAATCACCTCTGTTGGTATTTATAAAGAACAAGGAGGAAGTGTAGTGTGAATGCTATTTTTAATACTAAATATAGTGTTTGCATCTACTGTTCCTTTTCAGTAGTTTTGGGTTATATGCACTGCACTTTTAAAGGTTCTGAGTGAGCCAGGAGACTGCACTGAAGTTCTACTAAAATAAACCCAAAAAACAAAACAAGAAGGAAAGGCCTTTTCAATATGCCATGGGCCTTTAAAACTGTCTCTTTGACCTTTAACCCTGGGACCTGAGGAAAAAGAAAAGTGTAGAAGTAAACCAGGGCAGTAGGTAGAAGTGCTTCCCCAGAAGCTCCCATACTTTTGTTCTTGAATGAGCGGATGGGTAGATGATCCAAGGATTATGTGACAATATTAATCTTAGAAGCCCCTGATGATTCAATCTCTCTGACCACAGAGTCTCATATTCCTCAGTCAAAATTAATAACCTTGTGGCTATTAGCATGATATAGCCCCGTGGAAGTCATGTTTAAACTCTCTTCAATGTTCCATACTTACCCAAGAGTTACTAACTGTGCATGTAACTGCAGCTATTACTCCAAAGGCAAGTAATATTTTTAAAGTAGGCATATAGGTGGGGAACAAAGTGATTATTTGGCATTTACTCTGGTTACTCTGATTAGATTACAGACCATTATGAAAATTGTAATGATAAAATTCTGCAAATAAGAGGAACCATATGTTTTATCACCTGCACAACTACAAAAAGAAAATCTGAAACCCTGTATTTTTTATCTCTTCTTCTGTATGACACACTCTTTCCAAAACCCCTCTGAATACACCCAGAATAAAGTTCAACCTAAGACAGACACTTCCACACTCAGAAGCAATCCTGTAAAGTAACTTTCTTCCATTCTGACACTCTCTCTGGATTCTAAATCAGTACAAACTGCAAAACGAAGAGCACTAAAAGTTATAACTGAAAAAAGCAATTGCCCTACTTCATTAATTCCACCACAATTCCATGTGTGATTTACACTCACTCACCCACTTTAACTTCTCTTCAGCCCATAAAATGTTTTGAGGTCTAATATATATTGCTTCAGGTATTTCTCTGACTTTGCTGAAGACAGCAAATAAATCTGCCCCTTGTCTTTCTGATTGCTGGCATACTTTAGCGCATAGCAAAGATTTTTCACACTTTGTGTGTGGTGATCTTCTGTTGTAGATTATTGCTTTATATTGAAATAACAGTATCAAATTAATTTAGTCTGATCCCTGGAGCTGAGTTCCAACCACCAGGTCACATAGGGAATATATATTTTATTTATAATTCATTTACTACTGACAATCATAGTGGCAATTTCATTAAATGAAATGTATCCCAAACCTAAAAGCCTGTTAATATACACTTATCATTGTTCTGACTTTATTAACTTTACTGAATTGTTCTATTTTTTCCAGAGAATTAATATTTGTTTTTAATTCTAATTGTTTTTTGAATATGCATGCATACAATTTTATTTAAATAGTTCAGAAATAGGTGTTTCAGATAGAGCAAATAGAAGAACTATCCTATTTTCTAATAATAAATTTTAAATGGACCATTAATCCTTAAAATATAGAAAAGGTTAATCATTCTAAAACTCAAATCTGCTTGGAATAATTTCTCTAAGGGTTAAAAATAAAATAGGCTTTTCAAAACTAAAGCAGGCTGAGTAATAACCCAATTTTAACCTCTCTTTTTTCTTTTTTCTTTTTTTTTTTGAATAGTGTAGAGTAGTCCTTTCTTATCAGCTGGGCAGGGACTTCCTGCTACTGAGCACACATTTGTGTCTTAGACAATATAATGGGCATGTACATTAGCTACTCTATTGCTCTTACAGTGCACCACAAATAAGCAATAAAAAGCTGTTTCATCTTTCTCTCAAAAGATGTTTTCTGCTGTCTGTATTAATTGGCATTTGAGATCATGTGCTGTCACTTCTACATTTTGCTAAGGAAAAAATATGTATTACAGCTATTGTTGTTAATAATATAAAGCCTGACTTTTCTTACAGAGATTAATTTGAAATGACACTATGGGGCTTGACAGCTCTTGTTGGTTATTTTAATTTACTAGACAATTTTGCATGCTATTGGCATGGGGACATGGTCTCAGGCAACAGTTTTGTTCTATTGGTTATTATTCTAAATTAAATAAATATTGAAACAAACAGTAAGCCTAACTAAAGACTAAATTACTATGCAAGATAAATATCAGTAAACAATTATTGGAGGGAAATACATGCACATAACAAATGATGGAATATTCAACTGATAAACTTTTTCAGCTGGATGAGGGACTAAGGCGCACACAAATTTTTGGCTTTTTTTCCAGAAATTTTGAGGTGCTCAAAATGGCTTTGGGGTGCATGCTATTCCTTTCTATAACTCAGTCATTTCAGGTCACTTTAATATGACTTCTTCCATTTCTTTATTTTAAGGCAGTTAAAGAAGTTTATCAGCAAAGTATGCCAGGGCCAGTCTTACATGTATTAAAATGTGATACTGAATTGAAAATTGAATCTTGTAGATCAGAATTTTTTCTCTTCTGCAGAAACACAGAAAACACTACTAAAAAAAAACTTGTCAATAATCCAGATTTAGTAATTTGTCAAAGTCTAGATGTCTATAAACACAATGTTTTAGTGAATTCTGTGAATTGTTAGTTTTTAAACTGGGATATGATTGTAAAAATGTTGATTCTTTCCTCGAAATAAGTATAAAGGATAGAATATATATGCTTTAATCCTGCAAGTAGATATACTAGAATGGTGATTCTTAAATTAATGCAATGCAGCCTTGGAGATCAGTAGATAATAAAGGAAGTGTGGAAATGTGTCCTACATGAACATAGCTGGTTATTGCATCACAGGAAAAACCCCTCTTTTTGCCTGTTCCAAAGGAGTTTTGCTGGGGCTCTGTGGCCTGATCATGACTTGGTCACCTCTTTTTTCTGTTTCATCTGCTGATCCCTTATTGGGTTTTAGGGACTGCTTCTTTGTGTTCATGCACACAAATGAGAGACCTTTAATTAGTCATCATGATCCAAGTCCCCCTCTCTTTCCTTCCTTTTCCTTCCACAGGTAAAATGCCTTGGAGAAAAGAAAAAAAAAAAAATAAAATCGTAAAGAAGATGGATCTGATCACTTTCCAGACTTTGCAGACTTCGGACTTCAAGCTCACAAGCAGCCCAGAGCTTCCAGAAGCAGGTTTTGAGAAAATGACTGATGTGTCCATGCTGCTTCTACGTCCTTGATCTTCCTTATTCCTGGTCACTAAACTCTGTCTGCCCTGGCCTGGTGAGTGATTCTCAAATACCTTTTGCTGCAGGTACTAAAATAATTAATTTGTTCTTAATCTGATATGAGCCAAAGTCACTAGAATTTAATTTTCTTGTCCATGAAGGTGCTTCATCAACATTTCAGAGAAGGACGGTCTTATGTACAGAATGACCTCCCATAGCTGTTCTGATTCACAGCGGGATGTATCTAGCTTTTATAAAGGGCACAGTTCTCTTCTTTTCCATGTAAGTTCTTTGTTAAGACTATTCCATTTATCACCTATGTGAAAATCTGCTGTTACTAGAAATTGCTCATCCTACAAGTTATCAATGAACTTCAGATATCCAACCCCATGAAATTGCTTGTATTTCGTTCACACAGTTGAACTGGGTCTGGTTTGCCAACACTGGGCACAGCACAGGACTGTGATGTGGGAACCTTGGCTGGCCACCTCATGCCCATCTGGTTCAGGTCTCCTCCTCAGCTGGACAGGAGACGACAATGCTACCAGGGGCTGAGGTAACAACAGGGAGACCACTCATTAGTTCTCGTCACAGAAAAACAGGCTTGACTTTGGGAAATTCATTTCTTTGCGAGTTAACAGATGTGGATAGTTAGAAATAATAACAAAACTAAAAGCCTCTTCTTACCACCCCATTCTTCTCCCTGGGTTCATCTTCACTCCTACCTTCTGTCTCTTCCCCTCAAGTGACAGAGGGCGATGGGGAAAGGGAGTTGTGGTCAATTCATGACACTTCATTTCTCGTCCTCCTCCTTCTCATGCTATTTCCCTATTTCAGTCCTTAACACAGTTCTCCAGCATGGGTCCTTTCAATGGGGTACAGTTCTTCAGGAATGGACTGCTTTGAAAAGGTCACAGGTCATGTCAGAAAACCTGCTCCTATGTGGGCTCTTCTCCACGGACCCAAGTGCCTGAAATGAGTCAGCTCCAACACTGCCTCTTCACAACCTGCAGCTTCACATCACATCCCCCTGCTTCAATGCAGATTCCTCTACAGGCTGCAGGTGGATCTCTGCACCACTGCAGTCCTCCATGGGGCACAGCCTGACTCACCATGGTCTTGCCCATGGGCTGCAGGAGAATTTCTGCTCTGGCCCCTGGAGCAACTCCTCCCCCTCCTTCTACACTGACCTCAGTGGCTGCAGGGCTGTTTCTCCCACATAGTTCTCACTCTTTTAATAGCTGCCACACCACATTTTTTTACCCTTTCTTAAATATAATGGGCTCAGCTTTAGCCAGCAGTGGGTCTATCTGGGGGCTGGCTAAGCTGGTTCTATCTGACTGACTTACAAAAGTCACCTACCTGTCCAGCCCCCACTACCGAAACCTTGCCACCTGACATCAACACCAGAGTTCTGTTAAACCCAAATGCAATTATGGCCTGTAGTGAATTCATTTAAACATAGAATAGAGAATGAAGAATGATAAACTTGGCTACAGTCATAGCAAAAGAATATTGGCTTATGGTAAAAGCCTAAAATTTGACAATATAAAGAAAATATTGCAAAGAAAATATCTGCAAAGAAAAACTGTCAATAATGAAACTCAGTTGTTAATTTCCTATGGCTTTTCCACTGAGACTTTTTTTTTTGTTTACTAGCACATATTTTCTCTTCTGACCATCCTACTATGATGACTGAAGGTCATGGAGATGAGTGCATGGTTCATGGAGTTTCTTCTTGATTTCAAGGTATAAAGGATGACATTCTCTTCTATGCAAGTGAGGCATTGTGGAACATAAAGAGGACTATGCAATGGGACAGCTATCATGTTCACTTCTGGAGTGGGGTCAAAGACTCTTTTTTGTATGAAATCAATATTAAATCCCTGAAGCGTTTAGAATTTCCCTTTTCAAATCCATTCTCTTTGCATTTGTAATGATTTAATTCAAGAAGTTTTCTGAATTCTGGTGAAAACTGTCTATATTTCTTCCTTTGTTAAACAAAATGTAAATAAACTTTCCAAGACAACTCCCCTCACAGTATGATGCTAATAAGAAAACATTGCCCAAGAGTTAATTGTACTATTTCATATTAAAATGTTTGTCTCAAAAGATTCATAAATATTTTATTTCTGTAATGCAAAATGTTATTTTCCTTTTTTAAAAAAAGTGTTTCTCTATATTTCCTTAATGACTTTACTAACAAAGAAGTCTGTTGAGAATTATATAAAATCCCTTTCTTTGATGCTCATTAAAACAATTAATTAAATATGAAACACAGTAGATATCTCAGTGTTTTGGTATCTATTTTACAACTAGTTAAATCCTAAACAGTCCTAAACAGGTCACAGGCCTCACTTTAAGGGTGTTTGTTTGTAATAAAAGCTCTCCTGCACCTGGCTTTGTGCTTTGTAAGAAACTGTTTTTCTCCAGGGTACAATTACATCAAGATTTTTTTTTCAGCCAGAAAGAAGAAAGAATAATGGGCAAAACTCAGGTTACACCAAATATTTGGTCTAGGGTTTGCCTTTGCCAATCTATTGGATATTAAGCATAAGAGTTTGAAATCCCATGAGAACAATAGGGTACTATTTTGTGGATATTTTAAAAGGCTCTAATTTAGACTAAACTTCCTTTAATTTTTCAGTTCATATCAGAGGCTTTAAGTCAGGAGCACGAGCCATACTTTAACTACATTTTCCCATTCCACCAAGAAAAAAGATAGTGTTTTCCTTAGTGAAGTTTAATATTACTAATGGCTCTTATTCTATAGAAGGGATTTAAGAAGCTGATTTGAATTAACTGGAAGTTATTATTATTCTTTCTAACTGATTAAAATGTGTTATTTTCTATACAAATACTCTGCTTGTCAAGTTGTCATGTTTTAAGCCCGGCCATCAACCAAGCCCAATGCAGTTGTTCATTCACTCCCCTACCAGTGGGACCAGGGAGAGAATCAGAAGGGTAAAAGGTAGAGGACTCATGGCTTGAGATACAGACAATTTAACAGAGAAAGCAAAAGCCACACATGCGAGCAAAGCAAACCAAGGAATTATCTCACTGCTTCTGAAGGGTGGGCAGGTGTTTAGCCATCCCCAGGAGAGCAGAGCCCCATCATATGTAATGGTGACTTGGGAAGACAAATTCTATCACTCTGTCACCCTGCGGGGGAGGGAGGATGCACAACCACACACTCCAAACATCCCTTCTCCCTCCTTCTTACCCTCACTTTATATACTGAGCATGATGTCATATGGTCTAGAATATCCCTTTGGTCAGTCTGGGTCACCTGTCCTGGCTGTGACCCCTCCCAGCCTCCCATGCTCCCTCGGTGTCCTTTTCAGCATGGCAGTAGGAAAAGCAGAAAAAGCCTTGTCTCTGTGTAAGTTCTTCCCAGCAATAACAAAAACATTCCTATGTTATAAAATGTGATTTCCAGCACAAATCCAAAACACTGCCCGATACTAGCCATTGTGAAGAAAATTAACACTCACCCAACTCTGCTGCACGAGGCAAAGGGAAACACACTCCTGTACATGGGTGTTCCAGAAGGATTATAAATTCAAATTAAACACAATATTGAAATATAATCTATACTTACTATTGCAGAAAAGTAGCAGTGATGATGCTGAAATTATATTTCAACAACAAAACTTTTGAGACTGTTGCCCAAAAAGTCCATTGTTAACTTAGGGAATTGTAGGAAAGGAACTGTGATTTTATTGGCAAGTCCATACAAAAACTTCTGAATAAAACAGAATTAGGGTTTTTCTTTCTGGAAAGACTGTCATCTAGTGCACTCTAAGATAATGCTAATAGATGGGCATCACTTCTATTTCATATAATTCCTTTTTTGCTTTTGTAACAGCACTTTTCCAAGAATGCGATAAGGAATGGCTTTGAGTGAGAGGTGGCATACTGTATTACATGAGCTGACATAGATCAGTCATATGTCATTGTATAAAATTAGACATCTAAAAAATGTTAATGATTTTATATAAATACTGTTTATAATACCATCAAATTGTTTTCACATTTTCAGTGTTCCAGGAATGATAGACCATATCTTCTATAAGATATATAGATATAAGGCATATAAGATATGCCAGGAAGGGAGCATGATTTAAGTCCCTCCCTGTGGTAGGGAAAAAGTTAAGATTTGGCTCTAAACTGTAAAACTTCAATATGCCAGAGGTGCAAAGCCACACATTTGGCTTTGGGAAGTAATTTGGAAAGTATGAAGTGTCTGTTTTGCTGTGCCCAATGGTTCTCTTCTCAATTCACTGAGACTGGTCCTTTTACTTTGAAGAGGTTCTATTTTAGATCTCCCACTCTGGTGAACATTGGGAACAAGCTGTTTTTTTGCTCCACCTTCCCTTGATGTTTTTCTATCATCTTCTATCCTTTGAATCTTTACTTTTTCCCTCACTTACCATGTCCTAACCTTCCCTTTTCTCAGAACTTCAGACAAGTGAGATTACCCTGCAGGAAAGAAAGAAATGGGCAAATAGTTTCTGAAAGATGACTGTTTGATTTGGTAAATCATAATGTTTTAGATTTTTAATGTTACTTTAAATGTAACAAAGATTTTACATAGGCAGAGTCTACTGATATCTATGCACAACACAGAGGCTCTCTAATGCTATATTTGTCTGGGATCTCTATTCTAAGTTATTTAAATGAGTGATTGTTTGTTTTTTAGAATTTTTCTTCATGAAATACTAATGTTTGAGTGGACAAATGATTCTCTTCTAACTCTGAATTCCTTTGGTTTTGTGTGTATTTTAAGCTGGACTCTAATTTCTTTTCATGTAAGTGAAATACTTGAAGCTTAAGGATATGATTTAATCTAAAGCTTTAAAAAAAAGAAAGAAAAAAAAAAGAGGGTTTCCTTTTATATAGTCCCCAGCAGAAGAGTGTTCTACTTTCCATTCAGTAACAGTGCTTGGACTATATCAAATGCAGTTTTAAAAGTGAGGTCATGATGCTATGATTCAAAATTTGTCAGATGCAAAGCCATAAGGGATTTTTAGAAGATGAAAAGACTAGACTTCTGATGTGACCTGATGCAGCTGAGTAACTCCCAAAGTCACAAGTCAGTTTCTGACTATAAAAGAGACATCTGATCAGATTGTCATGCTTTATGTTTAATGGAGTGTTACAAGGACTTTGACACAAACCATTACCCACTATTTACTTATTCAAGGCAGAAACCTACTGGAAAATTGAACGAAATTATCCATACTTTAACAGCTTTGAGCAGATTGCAGTATGATAAAAATTTCTAAAACATGACCTTTTAAGAACAGTGGTATTAAATGTTCTTGAATTCTTGTATTGTACTTTAATCTTTACATTTTACTAAACAATTTTTAACCTCAGGATGCTAAATAGAAATGTTGCCAATGTTGTAATTTATATCTGCTGTACATGGCTATGTTACAGAAAGATTTTTTTATTGACTTGATTGAAATGATAATCAGTTGTGAACCTGTTGTCCTTTCACCACTTGCTGTTCTTGAAAAAAAACTATGTTAGTCAATTTCTTCACTATTTACAATACCTTTGGGAATCAAAGACAGTGTAAAAATCACTTGCAATGACTCCAATATCTGATAGGAAATTTGACTTTTCAACTAAAAGAAGAAACTCAGGGGAATCTTGGTCACATCAAACTGCACAGAGGAAACATGCTATTGAATAATTGCTTCAAAACCTATTAGTTGCTACTCAAAAACAAAAAGCTGGTAAAATCATAATGCTTTTCTAGAGAAGGATGCTCTTGTGAAATAAACAATGAAGCAAGGCATGATAGCTCTTTTGCAAATCTAGATTAATTGCACATTGGGTGAGTGTGTAATTAGCATATACTAATTCTGAAATTTAGAAAACTAAGTGATTTGAAGGCTGTATGATATAAGGTATAGGCATACGGAAGAAGAATTAATCAAATATTCCAGGCCCTTTTTCTTTCTGCAGGAATGACCAGGGCTTGTATAATTTTTCTGAAATATGATTGCCAAATAAAAATTAAGTAACCTAACAAGCAGATTGTATTTTCATCCAGGACACTAATGATAATATATAAAAAAAGGAAAAAAAAATTCTAAACTTCTGACATATTTTTGACATGATGTAGCTAATAGAAAAGGATCACAAATAGTACAGGGACTCTTTATTTTCCACGGATGTAGTGGTGCAAATCTTACATGAGTCAAAGTATTCATTTGCATCAGGTTAAATTGGTCCCAGGTTAAATTATGTAGACTTCTTGTCTACAAAAAAGGATTCTGAGTACTTGAGGATATACTTCAAAAAGAAGTATATCCTCAAGTATTTTTACTTAAAAAAGAAGGCTTTTGAACAAATAACTTTTCGGGGTGAATCAATTTACTAATTGTATCTTTATTAAGTCCTTTGCTGAATTTTTCTGTGGATTTTATTTTTGATGAATCCCGTAATTGCAGAGATTTTTATCAGATTAATCTTGGGCCTACAAGGCAAAAGACGAAATTGTTTTTCACCGTCTAGCTGCATTAAGAGGGCCTGGAGGTCAGTCATACCACCAAAAGATCTATCTGTGTCAGGGGAATAAAGCTGACTCAAAAGTATTTCTGTAAAGATGTTATAATTGTCAAGAACCAGATTTAATTGAGGAGTTTTACATACCTTTGAATAGTTTGCTATTCAGCAATATTTTGGTCACGTGTAATATTATTGAAAGGACGTGCAGAACAGCACACTTTCTTGAGGTAGAATAGCAGATTTGTCACCATTTGTAAATCTGAAAACACATATCTTCAGGCCTTATTTGCATGTGCACTGTATTTAGACAGTATTTTTAAAAGAACTTCAGTCCCTTTAAACAGATTTCTTTAAGTTCTGTTAAATCTGGTGCCCTGAAAAAGAAGTTGGTCATTAGACCAACAAAGAAGAAACAATTTAACATCTCATAAATTGTAGAACCACTGAATAATTTAGGTAAGAAGACACCTCTGGAGGCTGAATCCAACTCTCTGCTCACAGCAGGCCTGATAAGATCTGCTAGCTTAAGAACCGTCAAGCCAAGTTTTGAATATCTCTAGGGATAGGAATTCCACAATATTTTGATGCAGTGTTAGACCATCCTCAAAGTGAAAACAGTTTGTGTGGTATCTACCTGGAATTCCCTGCACTGTCAAGTACTCTTGACAGAACAGCCTCTATATCGATCTCTGAAAGATGTCACTTGTTACCCGTTACATGCTGGACCTGTGTCACTGATCACAATCCCTAGAGACTGGTAGTCCAGTGAATTTTCCACATGCCTGGTTCATTCACTTAATGAGACCAGATACTAGTAGTGTGGCCACGGGCGTGCTATGGGACACAGAGTCTAAGACCTTACTAAATTCAGGCATGTGACTGCCACTGCTCTTCTCCTGTCCAAAACACTAATCAAGTCATTTTAGAAGGCAACTAGGTTGGTCAGGCCTGATTTACCCTTCTTAAAGTCATTCTGACTGTTCTAAGTCACCTTTTCATCTTCCATTTGTTTGGAGGTAGTTTCCAGGAATGTTTGCTCTATAACTTTCCCAGGAACTGAGCATGAGTTAAGGGTAATTGGTTGTGAGAAGTTCCTGTGTCCTCCTTCTTGCCCTTGTGTTACTAGGCAATACTATTGTTAATGGAAGTGTGTTCTTTTACCATCTGAGTGAAACTACTGAAAGAATTTTCCTGTGAGAGGAAGTCCTAATAGATGAAAATCCATTATAAAAGAGCATCATAAATGCAAAAAGCTCCACCTCTCTGTACAGCAATGTAACTCCAAACACTATAGATGTATCCAAATTGTTTGTGGAGGTTAGACTACGAAGACCTGCTAGTCCTTGAGAATGGTTTAGTGGACTACATTCACAACAATTTGATATTTTATTTCTAAATAACTATATATTTCATATATAAATGATTATATAGATTTTGTTTATAAATGTTGAGTGTGAAACTGAAGCAAGAGCAATAAAAGGGAAAATAATGGGATTGAAAGGCCTACTGGACAAAAATAACACAAGCAAAACTGGTAGATTCAACCTGTTTTTAGTACAATGCCTCTTAAAAATACAGAGCTTTGAAGGTCTGTCTAATCTATGTAGAGATCTGCCTCTAAATAATAAGAGAATTTCTAAGAAAGAAGACTGAAAAAAAAAGACGAATAACTTCCATTTAAGAGTGAAAAACACTCATAGTAACAGTGATTTAGCTGTTTATTGCAAGATACAGATAACTAATAACAGCAAGAAAGCCCAAGGCTAAAGTTACATAAACAAAGATTAATAGTAAATTTAGAAAAAAATACATAGCTTGCATACCACAACAATTTTAGTTTTCCCCATTTTTAAGAACATATTGATTGCAGTGCATGTACAGATGCATTTATTACAAACATTTTCAAACACATAATTTTCAAACAGAAGCTCTATTGGTAAGCTGAAAGGTTTGCAGACTGGATAAAACTGTTTGCTCTGCTTCCAGCAACTCGTTTGAAACATGTTCAGTAAATGTATAGCTGTCACTGTGAATATATCTTGCATTCCGATCAGAACCTGAGGCAGGGAAAATTCCCTCTCATATTAAGGCTTATTGGCATAGCCCATCCTTTTCAGTACTTAGGACTGAAATTACTGTCCTAAGAGAAACCACTGAAAAGATAATTGTTCAATAGGCCAGTCAACCTACAATATGTCAGGAATGTACTTCTAAAATTAATTTTACCTTGTCCTATTAAGTAGTTATCCTTTCATGAGAGAGCTGTTTGAATCTCACTTGGCTTACTGCTCATTTACATGATGAAAAATAGGAACGTGTAGGAATTTGTAAATCTGTTCAAGGGCAAGTGGTACTGCGGTAAAAGTAGGGTTGAGAAACAGAACAGTGGCAGTACACTTGAAATGTAACCCTTACAGCAATTCATCCAAATCATACAATGATTGTAGATCTCTGAATATGCCATTGATGAATCAGATGCTGCTTTTATGTCTTATGCTCCCTTTTGAAAAAAAAATTGAAAAATGCAATTAATATAGACGTAATTTAAGTGAAAAATGCCTGAAAAGAGTAGAAAGAATTCAACACATATAAGTAAATAAAAAGATTAACACATGACTTGTTTCTTTTCTACTCTTAAATTCCCATCAAGAAAATGCCAGATTTTAGAGATCTTGAGGTTGAGTGAAAACATATCAAGAATTTAAACCTCAGAGATAAAGTCTGGCAAATCCAAGCTAAACTAACTGTATTAAAACAAAACAAAACAAAAAAACACAACACAGATTAATAAAGATAAGATAGATGAAACTAATAAATATGAATGATCATTAAGTAAAAGTATTCCCATTATTGGGAATACTGAAAAAATTTTAGTTACTTAACTAGCTTCTTTAATTTTCAACTAAATTCAAGCCTATTCAACCCTATAAGGAGAAGTGTGTTTAACTCAAGCTTAATCTGTGGAGTGCAATGTAGCAGAACACAGATAAAACAACCATCACAGCATATGTACCAGGATACATGCCAGATTTTCAAGGCAAGACATGGAGGTAAACAAAAAATTGGACAAATTTGAAATTTGCTTAGCAAAACAGGCCATGTTAGGCTAACTCAGTGTACTAAATAACTTCTTTTTTTTTTTTTTCTTTTAGAGGGGAGAAATAAAAGAGATCTTACCAATCTATATAAAGAACCATAGAAGTAGTTATGGATGGAAAGGACCTCTGGCATCCTCTGGTCCAGAGGCAGATGGTTTAATTTAGATGGGGTTGCTGAAAGAATTTGGTGAAATTTTTAATAAAATCCCACTTGCAGAAGATGGAGAGGACAAAGTCTGTAAATTAACTGTAAGTATGGATCTTACAGTAGAGATAGTGACAACAGGCAATGATGAAGCGGAAAGTGTAAGATGGGAGGGACATTCCTCCAGGGTCAACCAGAGAATCAGTATTCTCAAATATCTTAATTCATGAGAGAGTGCTAATGAAATTTGTCCATGACACAAAGTTCAGAGGAATCATGAACAACTGAAGTAGTGTATGCCCTTAATGAATGAAGTGATAAAATGCATAAAAAATGCATGGTGAAATATCATGGGATTAATAAAAGTATTTTTATAATGAATTGCAAACTATTTGCAAATATATAAAGAAAATTCTGATTATTTCACAGGACTGTGAGCCACCTATACGTTGCAGCTGTGAAAGTGTAAAAATGGGGAAAGCTGCTGAGTCATTTGCTGATGGCTTAGTAGACGAAGATGATGGCTCAAGGAAAATGTGATAAAATTGTTAATATACAATTATATCCTCAGAATGAAGAACAAGCTACAAGGATTTGAATAACCATTTCAAACAGTTTCCCTTCATACTGGATCATATCAAGTACACATGCATTCTTGATAAGGGGAATTTTTTTGATTGTGTAAAACTAATTAAAAAATGAAAAAATGTCCCATATGTATGGTGTCTCAAACTGTAGTAAGCTCAGAGGTCAACAGCTGTAATGTAGGATAGTGAGTAGAAAATAGCAGGGGAAAGGTTTCACAAAAACATCCGCAAAAGGCATTAAAACGTGATTAGAACAGCTGTTCTATTGGTACATGAGAGATTTCTTCAGGAATAATGAGGAGCTTGTGAGATATGATCAAGTTTAATTTGGATTGTACTTAAACCTGTGGGGCTGTATCAGATTTCTCAGTATTGAGTAGCAGTGAATGAAAATGAAATCCATGCAGAGTGGAATGGCTGTGCACTGTATTCAAAAGAATTTGCTCACCTTAGACACTGGCAAATGTAATTATAAAAATATCCCAACAGAAAACAGAGGATATGCATAGATCACAGGAGCTTTGGATCAGGCATAAGGGACTAGTTTTACAAAAGGTAGAAAAGCAGATAAATGGAATAGCAAAATCAATTGGGAACAGACTGTTTGTACAACTTCATCTAGGAATGTTTCCATCTTAGATCTTCTGCTTCTGTGCTGAGTGGGGCTTAATTACACAGGAGTGTTTGGCCTAGTGCTGTCGATACATGCTGCCTCTGGCAGCAACAGGCTCCACTCTGAAGCAAAGACGCCTCCTCCATCCCACTCCCTGCTGCCTGGGTTTTTCCTTGGACTTCCTTCAGCTAAACACTGGGGAGCTCTGATCCTATTTAGCCTTTGTGATCAGAGAAGATCACAGCCTGAAGTGGTTTGTATAACTTCAGGTCCCAGTGTAAATACAAGCGTGGCAACAGTGTGAAACCTGATAGCAAAAGTTTCCGGTCGATTCTTTTGGTGTTCTCTTTTATCAATAAAACCAAAATATGCATGTACAACCCCTAAAAATATCTTTCTCTTATCCCCCAAAGGACTTTTTTCCTCAAAAATTCCCTCTATCACGAATCTGGAGAAACTGCTGCAGGCATTAATACCACCAAAACAAACAAATGAAAATCCTAACCCACCCCCTTCCCCCCCAGAAAAACCTGCCAAACGAACCAACTAAAAAAAACACAAGAAAAGAACACCCTAAACAAACTGGAAAAGCAGAAATCCTGCTAAATGAGGAAAGACTGTCATTAACATTTGCAGAGTGCAAGATGCATAACACATGTGAAACTATTTCATGGCTCTCCAACAGATAAGAAAACTTCAGATAGTATTTCATCATTAAGGGTTATACTTACTGTTGAGGGGAATTCACAGTACTGCTGGGCAATGAATTAGAATAGCATTGTTGAGTTCAGTTACCCTTCCCTGAGAAAAAAACTAAGCAAAACTGAAAACTGTTATGACTCATAAATATTTAATTTTTATAGAAGAGTGGCTTGGTTTTAAAATTAAATCCACAAAGCCTAAATCATATTAATAAGTTAAATTGCTATCTCTCTTCCAGAAATGATTGGACATTTTCTGGTGGGACATGTTTTAAGTCAGGAAGTTCAGATTCACTGAATCGTAATGTGTTGGTGTCAAAAAAACATTTGTCAAAACTCGGCAGATTTCTGAGGGGGAAAAAGTCCCCTGGCTTTCTGCCAGCTTGCCTGATTGCCTTTATCACTGTATGGCTTCTTTCCCTGACAGAGAATTTTGGAGCTAGACCTCTATATGTGCCTATTCTCTTGCATTTAATAGCATCAGCCGCTCCTCTGCCATTTCACTTTCAAGGCTTGCCATTGAAGAAAGCTGAGTGCTCAGGTAGCAAATAATCTAGAAAAGCAGTCAGCCAGGGAGATTTGCTCTCAGCAACCTGGCAGTCAAAGCACCTGAGCATTTACCGAATGGAGAGCCAGAGAGCCTTCAGAAATAATAAGGAGATCAAGAAACCAGAAAAACAGGGTGTGAATTACCAGCACAGTCCCAAATCTATTGCTCTTCGTAGACCACTTTGTGTACTGCAAAGGTGGGAAACCTGTGAGTTTGAAAAACCTCTTTGCACTAAAATTTCAGACCTTTCAGATGTCTGCCTGAGATTTCTAGACAATTTCTAAGCTTCAGAAACTAAATTTTGGGAAAAAACCCCCACCACTTAATCTGTGATCCATGCAGAAAATCACAAGCACTCTCTTTTAAGCAAGAATACAGTGAAAGGTTGGGTTTGTTACTGGAATCGCTCTGGTGTCTCAGACCCATGGTTCACTGAGAAGCAAAAACAGTGCCTGAATTCATGAAAACATGAGAAGCCACACTAGAGAAATGCATTATAATCTATTTTTATGAACGTATGTGTCTCGTTTATAGTAATTCAATATGAGATTAAGCCGTGAAATAAAAAGCTTAATTTGCATTAACTATTCTATCTTTCAGTGATAGTGGATGTCAATCTTCCACACTGTAAGTGTTTGAAGGTCTCTTCTGTGGTAAGATTTGTAGTCCAATATTGAAAAAAAATATTTTATTTTTATTGCCTTTGAATATTTTTTACATCTTTATTTGCTCATTAAGTAGTGTGACTAATTTTTTAAACAAATCAGTCTCAGATGACATTTCCATCACTATCATTAACAAGATCTTGACTGAAATTTGTGGACTGAATCTGGACAGAACAATGGAAAAAGTAGTTTTTCAAAACTGAAGCACTTTCAAACTCATCCCACCTTTGTTAATCAAAACATCCAATACCAGGTTTTGCTTTCTATTGAACAAAACTAAAAATATATTCCATAGTAATATAGAGTGATCATAGAGTGATTTTTCATGTCTGAGTCAAGTAGACCCTAAAACCTTACTTTAGCAGGGTTTAATAGCCCCAGTGCTGTACAGCAGAAGACAGGGAATGCACATTTTCTGTGAATGTGAGGGAAGTTACAATTGCTCAGTCTTGCTGATATTTTAGCTCTACTCCTAAATTCAAAACAACTCAGCATTTCATGTGTTTAGCCCCTTTTAAAGCCTACCTCTCATTTTCAGTGTAGTTATATGTAGCTATTGCTTTAGCAGAAAACCAGCCAAAAAGAGTCCAGGAATGGTTTAACTTAATATATTCAAAAGCCTGAATGACAGGCAGTCTTTTGAAAATGCTTTCTTAGGATTCAATAGAAAAATGAAGCTATGGAGTGAAAACCTATTTGCTATTCATTTCAGTAAGTAAATGTGTAATAGTTTCGTTGTTTTCAGGAGAAAAAACACAAGTATATAATGAACTAAAAAATTTCCTTTTTTTGTATACTGACTTTGGAGAAATGTAAAAATTCTACTTGGTGCTTTCTCCTTTAAATTACAAATTTACTAGCTAATGGCACAGAATGGAACATCACCAAGGCTTGTCTGATTTAACTTCTATTTCAGAGTGAAACCTCAGTCTGACAGATGAAGTGATTTGGGGATAAAGGAATCTTTTTCATAGCAGACTTCTTCAGAAATCAAGATATATCAAGTTGATATTATCAACTTTAGTGTTCAGGAATTGGGAGGCTCCATCAGCAAGGGAATAACCCTCTAATCTGTTAGGGTATGATCCTTGTAGCAATATCTTACAGCTATGTGCATGGCTTCTTTTTGTTTCACAAGAAACCAAGCAAAGACACAGAGTTTATTAGCAATTCATTTTGAATAGTCATCTCTCCTGAAAGTACCACCCAATATAAAAATCTTGCTTCTGGAATGCAATCCTGCCATGAGTCAGACTGGAGGAGTTCCCCTCATGACCCTAAGGCAAACCACACTGGATATTGACTCTGTTCAGCCATCTCCCTGGTAATCTTCAAAATTATACTTTCACGAGTTCCAGTTGGTGCCTGAAACGTCCTCTCCTCGATACAACTTTCTGGTTTGCTGAATTGTTTGAGATAGATTGTTCAGTGGTCTGGACTTTGTATCTTCCTTTCCATCACAGGCTTTCAGGACACAAAACAGTTTTTGGGTATCTGTGTGTAAGGAGCTCTGCGATAAGCTTCCTTTTCACTATTCAGTAAAATACTGCAAATTGTGCTTGCACTAAAGAAATCAAGCATGAGGTACAGCTAGATATTATCATCTTTAGTGTTCAGTATAGTATCAGTGGGACAAGCTGTGAGATAAACTGTAATGGAAAACGAGGGAATAAGGTTGTGCATTAGAGAATTATTTCTGTGAATATTTATTTTGTAAAAGTTTTCTAGGAAATTACCACTTTTCATCGAGGCTAGCTGAAAAATAGTACAAACTCTACTCAGGAAAACCTGCTCACTGAAGGCTGTGTTCTTTGTGAGAGATAAACATGGTCTGGAAAGATGTGCAAGCAGACTACATGCTGTATGTGGAAATTTTGCAACTGTTACCATGAAAGATAATGATCTCATCAGATGTTTGGTAGGATTAGGATTTGTCAGCACTTACATGTGAAATTTTTGGAGAAACCAAGTTAATAGAAAGTGGAAGCAATGATATAGCAGCTGGCACTGATTCATTTAACTCTGATCTACTTGGAAAATTAATTCAGGCTGAGCTACGATATAAAACAGTGATTGCAAATTAGCTGCTTTTGACCTCCTGAGCAGGTTAACCCTGCAGAACTTTAGATATTCACACTGAATCGTTTATTTAGACTTCCTTTAATAATCAATTTGATTTCTGGTGTATGATTCATCTTATTCTAAAGGTAGAAATCTAAATTAGGGCATATAAATGACATCCGCTGGACGTCTCTATATTTCTGTTTGACTGTAAAGATGACTCTTTTGATTATAAACATCTCAGCTGTAGATGTCTGAAACTAAATTAAATGAATCACATCCTCTGACTTTAAAATAAGGGTCTTTATTCCAAATTACACACTTCAGAATTGAGAATATGGGCATCAACACAAGAAGTCAATCATAAATTCCAAATTAACCTCCCACGTTAAGGGAGGCCTTTTCATTGAGTTAAGGTCTTTTCATTGAGTTGATAGCATGCTTCTTATGTTAAGAGGCAAGATGAGACCCTGTGCAGTCATGGTTTCAAGGCTGTATTTAATCCATTACAACAGTTTATGTTGTGTAAAGGCATGAAACACTATGATAAAAAAAAATAAAATACCCATAATTAATATAGTCATATTCAGCTGGTAGTATAACTAGTCAGGCTGAACAAGATAGTATCTACTCTAATTTGCCACTTCCCAACATTCATAAATTCCTACTAAATTGCCTTACCGTGAAACATTGCTGCTTTTCTTGATTGATAATAGTTTAGAGAAAATGTGATTTACTGATGTGAAAAAGAAGCTTTCTTTGATGAACTAGATTCCTACTTATCTTCTTGTTCCATTTATTGGCTAGAAATTTTGGTAATAGCATTTCCTCACAGTGTTTAACAAAAGGTGGGTTTGTATCCTGTGAAGAGAAACTGTCTGTTTGTGCCACAGTGAATGTATGGGGTGGCTGTGGGCAGCTGTGCTGCCATACAAAGGGACCTTGATAGATTGGAGAAACAGGCTAACAGAAAACTTATGAAGGTTTCTCAACAAAGGGAAGTGCCACGTCCTGCACCTGGGAAGGAACAATTCCACATGCTGGGGGCTGAACAGCTGGAAAGCAGCTTGGCAGAAAAAGGCCCTGGTGGTTGTGATCACCAGTTAAACATAAGCCAATAATGTGACCTTGTGGCAAAGGCAAACCTTCTAATAGGCTGCATTAAACAGTCCACTATCACCAGGTCAATGGAGGTGGTCCCTCACCTTATTCAGCACTGGTGAGGAAACAACTGGAGTACAGTGTCCAGTTCCAGGCTCATCAGTGTAAAAAAATACCCATGGATATACTCGGCAGAGTCNTGTGATCACCAGTTAAACATAAGCCAATAATGTGACCTTGTGGCAAAGGCAAACCTTCTAATAGGCTGCATTAAACAGTCCACTATCACCAGGTCAATGGAGGTGGTCCCTCACCTTATTCAGCACTGGTGAGGAAACAACTGGAGTACAGTGTCCAGTTCCAGGCTCATCAGTGTAAAAAAATACCCATGGATATACTGGGCAGAGTCCAGTGAAGAGACATGGAGATGACTGAGGGACTGGACCATCTCTCCTGTGAGGGAAAACTGGGGCTTTTCATCTTGGAGAAGTCTCAGGAGGATCTTATCACAGAATCATCAAGGCTGGAAGAGACCATACACCTATAATGTTTAAAGCTGATTTTTTTCTAAATGTCTTTTTAGATCCTCTAAATCAAGAGAAAAAAAAACCCACCTTCCATTTTAATGTCTTCAATATGTCATAATTGAGGAACTAAAAACCTATGGCAGATCCTTTACCAGGCCCCACTGTCCTCTCTGCTCATTGTTTGTTTTGTCCTTGTAACCTAAAAAGTTGAGGGTGAGACTCATGTGATAACTTGAATGTTATCTATGACCTTTATGGTCCTTACACAAATCCATGGGTAAGAAAAGACCATTTTGATTCCTATGACACATATCACTGTGATAACTGGGAGATTATAAAGTAGATGATTAATTACTTTCCTGCTAAATAAGTGCTCTAAATAGTTTCCATTCCTGAAATCTAATACTTTGATGTATATTCCATGCATAAAAGCTGAAAATGAAAGTTAGAAAAATATCCCTAAAATCATACCTAAACCTCTTACAATCCGTAACTCAAAAGGAGGCATTTGACTCAAACTTAAATCAGATTTCTTTATCACTTTTAAGGACCAGGACATGTAATATGTTCTAAGGGTCTAATATTAAAAACTACTACACTCTTAATTGAGCAGTTCCTGTTATCTGTTCCTTAATCTGTTTAAAAACCCTTGAAAGAAAACTAGGACTGACTGTTTTGGTAACTGCTTCAGGAACATGAGAAAACAGTAACTTTCCTCACCATCCGTCATATATAGTTTTGATCTGTAACCAAAGTTTACTTATATATTATTTACATTGTATATGATATGACCTCTCTTCTGAAGTATTTGTGAATATTTGTTTAACTAATTCAAGAATCCAGCTCACATCTATATAAAGCTTGGAAAACTTCTGTTTTGCGGTAAGCGGGGAAGATGTGGAGCTGGAGCATAGACAAAGGTGTATGAGGCAATGGAAATGGCAGAGAGATTCTATCTCTCTGGGAACTATAATGAAAAAATGTTGTTTCCTCTAAAATTCTCCAAATCAGCTTCTCAGCTAATATCAGCCTGTGGGTCACTATTGCTATCCGTGCCCTTGTATATATTCTCCCATATCAGGTGAGTACAGCTGGCTCCTGGGTACAACTGCACAGTCCATCTGTGAGGTCTATGCTAATGATTTGGTAACACACAAACACAATTTTTTTTACAGGAATTGCCAATACACATGACTGATTCCCTCAGTGGAAGGTCTGAGGAATAAAATCAGTCTCGCACCTATGCGAGTTATGTATGCACGTTAAAGCATACATAGGGAATTAAACAGAACTTCAAAGTGTGTATGGAGGAAAAACAACCAGTGTAATTATCCATCTGTTGATAGAAAGACTTGGAAAGTCTTAAACTGCTGACAGGGCTATTAATGAATAGTCATTTGAGTGTTATTATTTCAGGTCTTTATCTTTTCCTCTTCTGTAGGAAGATATCATTCATAAGGCTCTCTTTTTTTTTTTTTTATTCTCCGGCTACCATTAGGCAATTTCTTTTTTGTTATCCCAAACTTCACACTATTAACGTCAGAGGATGGCTCATTTCAATGGAAATAAACTCTCACCCTTCAAAACAAGAAGACATCATAGGGTGTGACACAAGAACAAGGTTAGAGAATATTACAGCAGCATCAAAGGCTAAGATATTTTGGCAAGAGCACTACCTACCTGTGCTTGTGAAAACAGTGAGTTCAACTAATGTGATTCAACCAAACACCACCATGCAAACACCCAGCTTGCAAAATCATATGATAATAGATGTGGATATCACTATTTGTTTGCTGTTTATATTGTGGCATCACCCAAAATATGCTAGGAACATAGAGGGGTATATTCTGTGCTCAGGGTTTTAGCTTGAGTGACAGATATGGCACAACAATAAAGAGGTAGAACCCCAGAAGGAGGAAATAACAGGATGGGAAGAAAATAATTGCAAAGGGAAGTTCAGGTAGTTCTATGACTCTTTGTGCAGACACCTTGTTCCTTAGTGTATATGGTATTTTTAAGGTTTTTATCATGATGGTTAAAAGCCAAGTTTATCATAACAAAGACTGTAGTTTAGATGTGGGTCTGAGGGGTTCAGGGTATGCTCAAAACCATCCAGTGTAATGAGAAAGGAGATTACAGAGCAGACACTAATGAAGACACTTAGATACAAGATGTTCAGCTGCAAGGCTTTTTGTCAGACAAGGCTGAGTACTCACTTTGCTCAGAGGGACATGACCTGGCTATAGAGCCTTTTAGACTGGCACTTGTTCTCCCTCTCTTTCTTTCTGTCATTCTACTGTTCCTGTATTTGCCAGCCAGAGCCTTTACAATTAAACTTTCTAAATTAAGTTCTTCCTTCTTGTCAGTTTCTTTCTGCAAATTTTAAGCTTACTATTCAAGTACACTTTTCTACAGGTTCAGAGAGACTTATTGTATGCATTTAGGTTACAACATTACTTCGGTTTTCTATTCTTCCCCAAGAGTTTTTGAAGTTATTCTTCCTATGTTGTTTAGGCTTCGAAAATTCCCTGTCTACCTGAACCCTAGCTCTCTCTGTGGGATGGTATTAAAAGCTGAAAAATATGACACTTTCCTTTGGTTCTTCAGACTTAATACATGGGATTTCCTTCTGACAGCCGTAGAAGATGAGTAAATATTATTGTTACATTTTCCCAGTGTGAAACCAAAGGCAAGTGTGGTATCTGGCACACCTGAAACATGGGAGCCTGAATCAGAATTTTGGAATGTCCAATTCTAAACTCCTACATAAAACTAAGGCATTTACTTCAGTTTTATGACTTCACTCTGAAGTCTTTTGTCCAACCTGTCTCCTTTATTTTCATCCAGGTGTCTTCCAAAAGTTTCTGTGCTGGCATAGTTATGAGCAAAGGATACCACAAAGACTTGAGGAAATGTCTTGGAGATTAATTTCCACTTCAGAATCTTTTGGCTGATCCTTATTTCCTAAGAAACACCCTCTGCTGAGATAATTTCTTGTTTTAAAAATGAAATGTAATATAAAAAGAACCAATGCAAGATAGCACAAATAAGCATTTCTGGTTTTATTTTCCTGCCTTCAGCTTTTAAGAAATAACATTCAACTTTGTTCTGTGATGCTTTATTTTGGTAATTATGCTTATTCTTGGATACTTGTCAAAAAGAAGTTATAAGATATCAAGAACTAGTGTTTGCTGCTAAATAACTTTGTAAACCCAAGCTTATGGTTAAGATGATAAACAATCACATGTTTTTCATGTTCAAAACTAAACGCAAAAATAATTGTTTTTCAGGATGAGTGCTAGGAGAGCAAATCTGCTGTTTCTGATCTGATGGTTGTCTACATTATATTTTTTTTCTTGTTCCCAGGTCTTTGAAAAACTCTCTGAGGAGGCACCGTCAGAAGTTTCCTATTTGCTTAGGAATCGATCCAAGTGTAAATTTTCCACTATGTTAGATGTTGATTTCATTAGAGATTCCCTTACAGTATTTTGCTACAGATTTGAGCAGAGCAGTAAAGCAACAAAACAATTCAGGATTCATATAATTCAATAGCTGTTTGTTGTTCCACCTGCAGTATGAAATAGGTACAATTTTTGTCCATGTATTTTGAATTTTGTGAAATTTTGATAAATTTAATAATTGTGGTGGGATGACCTTGACTGGCTGCCAGGTGCCTACCAACTCATTCTATCACTCCTCTTTCTCAATAGGACAGGGCAGGAAATATGATGAAAAACTTGAGGCTTGAGGAAATGACAGGGAAATCACTTACTAATTTCAATCACAGGCAAAGCAAACTCACCTTGGGGAAATAATTTAATTTGTTGCTGAATAATTGTAACAGACTAGGATAGTGAGAGATAAGGACAAAATTAAAAATGCCTGCCCTGTCTCACCATGGGGTTTCCTCATGGGATACACACCTTCAAGACCTGCTCCAGCGTGGGTCCTTTCTACAGGTGACAGTTCTTCAGAGACGGACTGCTCCAGTGTGAGTCTTCCTTTGGATGACAGGTCCTGCCAGAAAATCTGCCCCTGTGTTGGCTTTTCTTAACTGGACCCAGTTCCTGCCATTAGTCGTCTCCTGAGTGGGGTCTCCACAGGTGGTGTCTTCTTTCAGGAAACATTCAGCTGTTCTGGTGCGGTGTCCTTCATGGGCTGCAGGTGGATCTCTGCTTCACAGCAGATCTCCATGGGTGGCAGGGGGGCAGCCTGATTCACCACGGTCTGCACCAGAGGCTGCAGGGGAATCTTTGCCCCGGCGCCCGGAGCACCTCCTCCCTCTCCTTCTGCACTGAGCTCGGTGTCTGCAGGGCTGTTTCACTCACATTTTCTCATTCCTTTCTCCCAGCTGCTCTGCAGCAATTTTTACCCTTTTGAAATATGTTATGGCAGAGGTGCTACTGATACCTTAAGTTTTTCTGTTCTGCTTTGGTGTACAGCTTTTAGCTTTGTATTAAGTCTTTAGCCTATATTAGGCTCTTTTCACAGGGTGGTGAAGACAAAATAATCCTATTCTAGCTGGGGACTCAAGGACAATCTCTTCAAACTTCAGGCCCAAAGCATAAACAACGTGAAACGAGGTGGGCAAGCAAGCAAGGAAGATGAAACTTCATAATTTGAAGCTATTAATTGGACAGTTAACTCCTATATGCAAATGGACTAAAACTTTGAAAATGTGAGATCTGGTGACCAAGCTCTCTTTTGCTCCATCTTGGAGCCATCCAGGCAGAGCCACGACCGTGGCTCCAATACTGCCAGGGTGTGGCCTTTGAAGGCACTTCAATAAATATCCACTTTATTCCTCTTAACTCCATCTAGCCTCTGTTCCAGCTCCTCAAGGCATCACTACCAGTGGTCTCAGCCTTGGCCTGGCTTTGGCCAGTGGCAAGTCCAGCCTGGAACAGATTGAAAGTGACTCTGTTGGACATGGAGGTGGCTCCTAATGCCTTCTCACAGTGTGTCCTTTCCCTTGACACTGAAAAGGTACGAAGTACAGGAATCACATCTTGTTTACTGTTATCTGTAGCCTTATAGGAAGGCAAAAGATAAAAATTTCAGAAATAGTATTATACTGACCTTAGTGTTGTCTATTACATGATTCTATAGATTTGTGGGTCTATGTATGCATGCATACATATATATGTGTACATCCAGAGGCTTATATACATACACATAGAAAAACAGAACTCCACTTTTTGTGACTGTGTTTTAAAAATATAACACTCATTATACCTAGATTAAAAAAAATCTGTTTAAAAATCCACCCATGTAGCATTTAGTGTTATTTTGTACGTTCCATTTTACAAGGTGACTTTGAAGCAATTTTATTGGGCAGAGATTTTACATTTTAAGTGCATACAGCTCACAATCAGAAGACACATTTTACATTTTTATGTGGGCACAGAATCCCTAATGTAACATTGGTAAATTATTTCTTTATGCTGTATATGCCAAGCTACAGACATATAAATGCAAACTGTGTACACATTCTGTTAAAAACATTTTCATTACTGAATGTAAATTGCATTATTTGTCCAATGCTCATTCTTCAGCTTTGTGCAAAGATCAAGCAAATCCAGACTCCTTTTTCAAACTATGTCCTTTTAAATTGGACACATTTTAAAGTGCAGCATTTTATACTGAAAATTGCTATTCTAGAAGAAATTATGAAGAAAGCATAAGACATTATTTGATTTTACTGTTAAAGAGCTGGCAATAAAGGTAAAGAATCTTGCTGTTGTGAAATATTTCTGGGTTGTGTTTGTTAAGCTTTACCCGAAAGTAGTTTACATTAGGTGTGACTACCCCTTCTGAGTTTCTGCACTCATGTACTCGGAACCTTTCAATTTTGTTTGTGCCAGCAGTCTCTGTAGCAGTATAGTGTTCCCCAAACCCATTTTTGTAGTGGCCTTTAAGTGGTGTTGTGCACTTCCGTGGAAATCTATGCTGGGCATGAGGTACATGTTCTGGGATGGAGTTTGTGAATGATAGCTCTGGGTTGTTCCCTGATCCAGACAAGTCTCATGATATTCAGTGTCATGGAGAGCTTTGTGAAGGAATGGGACTGCCTTACCTAACTTTCCAGATGGGAGCAGAAGATTTGCACATGGGAGGTATGTCAGTTACACATCATTTGAATTCCTTTCTTTGAATCATTGTCTTAGTTTGTCACAGCTATTGACAGCTGCTATCTGATCATTCTGCTAGTTCCAGTAGTATCTTGGCAACAGGACAAAAATAGCTTTCCCCCCTTGTGAGCAAGACCAGTCTTCACTGACAAACTAGAAACATGCTAAAGACAAAATAAACTGATATTTTGGGCCAGACTTGCAGACTTACAGCTGTGAGGCAGGCAATTATTCTATTGTCCAAACAGCTGACGGATGATTCCTCCAGAATGGGAGAAAACAGCCTCAAGATGATGCATTTTTCACCGTGCCTTTTTTGTTAGGTAAGGGTATAAGAGGAGGCTGTTACTGTGGGGGAACCCACAGTCAGTAGGGTGAGATTTGAGCTGGCTGCTCATGCTGGATCCAGATAGGAGAAGGCAGTATCAGCTAAGCCTAGGCTGGCTCTGGAGGTTTTCAAGAAAAAGCTGGGAGATTTCTAGTGGAGGCTCCCTGGTCCTCCTTTAGGAGTATCTTCTCAGCTGAGGGGTTTTCTCCAGTCCCTGCCTGTGGGATAGCATCATCCTGGCTGATCCCTGGCAGGGGGGAATGTCCACGGCGGCCTCTCTTCTCCCTCCTTTGGATCTTTTCTTTGCAGCTTCTTAGTGTGGGAAATGCCACAAGAATTGCCACTCCCAGCAAGCAGAGTGCCCAAGCTATCTGAAGCATCTGGAAAGATTCAGCCTTCCCTTCTGTGCTCCACACAGGCAAGGCACACAGTCTGGGAAGTCCAGACCCTATGACGGTCTCCTGCTCAGCCTCCTGTGCCTAAGGAGGCAGGTGTGTGGCATTGCTTGCTTAACCACAACTTTTCCCATGATTTCCTGACCACCTCAGTCCTTCACATCCTCTAGCTGGGTGAATGCCATGTCTGCTGTGATCAGATTATTCCTTTGCTGCCACAAACTGACAGTCACACAAGTGGGAACATTCTGAGGCACAGTCCCTACCCAAGCTGGTGAGAATGATGTTCAAGAACTCTGCTAATATCCCTGGGCCACAAATTTGAGACTCACTTCTCCAGAAAAAAGGTGTAGTACCTTGAGTGGACTTGCATAAAACACTGGAAAAGGCCTGGGCTTTCAAGTGTTAAGGCAACAAGGTATAACTGAAACTTAGAATTTACTGTATGTAATGAAATTATCTTAAAGCTGTGAACCAATTAACCTTAACTACAATTTGATTTCATATCATAGTGATTATGTGTTACCTAACCCAAGGGAAAGGCACACCTTTATTTTTCTCATGGGATAAAAAAATTAGGTCTCTGGACTTCTGTGGGAGAGATGAACTATTGCCACACACACTTCCTCTTTCTTTCTTGGGACTAAGGATGCAAAAATATATGAAAATGTTCTCAGAAATATCTACATATAAATCCACTGTTTTTCAAAATTTACACTCCTTGATAGGACTATCTTGCTTCAACCCAGAAACCTCAATTAGGTCTTGCCAGGCATCCTGCAGAGAGCTTACATGTACATTCATTATGTTTTCTTAACTCTAATCAAATCTGGATGGTAAACCAAAACTAGGCATAACATTTTATTCAGATTATTTTCCCCTTGCCTCTAATTTTAATTCTAATGTCTGAATAACTTCTGTGCCTGAGACTCACAAGTGTATTTATTTGACAGTGGAATACTTACCTTAGAGAGCTGTAAAAATGGTATCAGCTGATTCATTTAAAATCAGACTGGACCAAACTCTCAGAAGCATACTTTAAGGAATTATCTTGCATTTGGGATCAGTAAGAATGACCTCCAGATCTTTTCTATGTCTGCCTTCTACTATTCTTCGATTTCCCATGTTCACTGTCCTAGTTTTTCAGGCACAGGATTTTTTTTTTTTTTTAAGTAAAACGAAGAATTTCTACCTTCTTCTTTATTTTTTCCTTCTTAATATGTTTTGTTCACTTTAGGAAAAGAAATTTCATCCACATAAAGAGGGTCTATTTATTTGCTTCTTGTGTTAATTTCTTCAGATTTAAAAAAAGTGTCCCCTAAAGTGTGATTTTTCCTTTTGTTTTGTTTTGCAGATTTATTCCAAAGCATAAACATTACTGTGGGTATTAAATGTTTTTTTTTCTTTCTTAAGAAAAAAAAGTCAGGATGCATGTAATAACTTTTCACTAATGGATCCAAAGATTGAGGAAAATTGGGTGCCAAGAAAACTTATTTCCTGACTGATGTTACTCACTCCCAGTACTGTATAGATAAAAAAATCACTCTGCAAAGAAGAGTGATTCTGTTTGATGTATCGTTATTTCTCTTTATATATATAAGCATATACATAGCAGTGACCTTTCCAAAACTAAGTAGAAAAAACATTTCACACGGTGAGCATAATTCATAAACTGGTGACATTGTAAATATGTTCAGGTTTTAATTTATGTTGGTTTTAGTATTATCTGTAATTGCTTCCCCAGAGGGCAAAGTTTATCTCAAATTGAGTTCAAATGTAAAAAATGAGGAAAAAGTCAACAAGGAAACTGTGACCCTAGGCCTTATTTCTATTCTTGTTGAAGTCAGCAAAAAGAGACTGGAATTAGATCTTTGTGTTCTAAGAACATGCATAACAGTGCAACTGGTGAGTTTGGAAGACCTATGTGGTTTTAATATTCTTGACTTTCTCCCAGCAACTGAATTCAGAATGTAGAGAGAGAATAAGCAAATTCCCCCACAAAATGTAAATGAATGAAGAGTATTACCAAACTCTTTCACGTATGTTTTATTCTAGGCCAAATTAGCNCACAGTGTCTCTGGAGGGGGAAAGCCTCAGAAGCTTCTATGCTCTTGGCAAGCTGATGAGACTCCTGATGGTAAATGTTAGGATTTAGGTTTATGTCTTCCATTATTTCAGATGTTCACACGGCTAAATTCTCATGCTGAACTTTCTGTTTGAATATTTATTTGGTGGATAAGAGTTCTGTGGTGTACACACACAGATACCATGGCATGCAGTGTTACTCTGTTCTCTCTTTGTTCTGCTAATATGTTCCAGGTCTATTTAAAGGCTACAGTAGGCCCAGTGCAGTGCTAAAAGTGAGCGTGAGAGTTCTGCATCCACTAAACATCCCTAAGAACTAAGTCTATGGTGTGTTTATGTATTTGCAGGACACTGCTTCTGTTCACCAAAGTATAATGTGGGACTCAAATGAGAGGGTCTAACATCTATCTGCCAAAAAAAAAAAAATTCCTTCCAAAGATTAGTATATGAATACCNTGTAATTGCTTCCCCAGAGGGCAAAGTTTATCTCAAATTGAGTTCAAATGTAAAAAATGAGGAAAAAGTCAACAAGGAAACTGTGACCCTAGGCCTTATTTCTATTCTTGTTGAAGTCAGCAAAAAGAGACTGGAATTAGATCTTTGTGTTCTAAGAACATGCATAACAGTGCAACTGGTGAGTTTGGAAGACCTATGTGGTTTTAATATTCTTGACTTTCTCCCAGCAACTGAATTCAGAATGTAGAGAGAGAATAAGCAAATTCCCCCACAAAATGTAAATGAATGAAGAGTATTACCAAACTCTTTCACGTATGTTTTATTCTAGGCCAAATTAGCACTACCCCCTTTGATGTCCAAAAGAACCAGCCACCTTAAGACATGGAGCTGCTGAACATGCTTAGATTAACTTGCTCTTGTGAATTGCCAGCTGGCTCACTCATAGCAAAGCAGCCAGTCCAGTTGAAAACCAGCCAGATGGCAATGTTACCACAGCATAATAAGGCCTAGAACTGTGGTCCCAGGACCCAGTTCTCTTTATATATATATATATATATCTTTATATATATATATATATATATAT
>VZSE01001562.1:2503082-2578956 GCA_013398275.1 Promerops cafer | reverse complement strand
GTGTTTATGTATTTGCAGGACACTGCTTCTGTTCACCAAAGTATAATGTGGGACTCAAATGAGAGGGTCTAACATCTATCTGCCAAAAAAAAAAAAAATTCCTTCCAAAGATTAGTATATGAATACCAAGATTCAAAGTATCAGCTTTACTACATTGTATCGTTATTTTCTGTAGTTATTAATGTAATTGAGGGATTAAAAAAAAAGGAAAAAAAAGAAGCATGGTAACAATATACTATTTAGCTCTTCAGAAAAAAAAATTATCTTTTTTTCCAGGTGTGATAAGAAGTGACTTTCAGTACTGAGAAATGCTTCATGGATTTTGTCAGGTTACTCACAGACTTATTTCATTTAGGATTTGTTAGTGCAGGTTTGGCATTTGCCAATTGCACTGTTGTGCTAGAGGCCTGGTATCCCATTTCTAAAATGTCTGTTTCTTTTAGGACAACAAAATATCAGAATAGCCTGTTAGTTTGAGGGTCTTGTTTTTTTGTTTGTTTGTTTTTCCCCTGCATTATGTCTTATATGGAACTGGATTATTTCCAGAAGAAAAAGTTACAGTTTTTAAAGAATCAATAAGTAAATAGATTTTTTTTGCATTTAAGTTCCACGCACAGTAAATTTGAACCATAAACATGTATGTTTGCACCTCTGGATCAGAAGACACCTTGTTTGCTCACCCGAGGCTATTATAGAACACTACAAGTGTTCTGTTTCAGGGTATAAATTCTAGATATATATCCAAACTTTCCCAAAGTACAGGGACTGTATTTTTTTCTGACCTGTTGGATCTGCATCAAAGAGTTGTTAAGTTGAAAAAACTGGGAGAAAAATTCAGGACATGCCTTTAGAGACAGAAAACTTCACTGACACAGATTTGCAGCACACCCAGATACATATGTCCTTGTAAGAGCACTAAGATGATGTTGAGCATGACCTGATAAAACCTATCAGACTTAAGTACCTCAAGCACCATGCAGAGATCCCAGAATCAATTAGGTTGGGAAAGACCACTGAGATCAGTGAATCTAACCTATAACTGAGCACCACCATTTCTTTTGACAAAGCTTTCCTTGTATAAGCTTAATCCATTTATTAAGTTTGCTTCATAAAGTTTCTATAACTTTCACATTAGCTAATTCTTTTCATGCTGCCCAAAGTTTCATCTGCAACTTGTGGTGAAGGGAACAGATGTGGTAAGAGGATGGACCACATCCTGGATGTTGACTTTGTGGTGCTCCTGTGGTGCATTTCAGTAAAAGGGAGGGTGTTCCCTGAAGAGGAGCAGGCGGGCAGTCAATATTTTAGCTGGCATGATCCATGAGACAAGAAGCTGTGCAGGTGTGGGAACACAGAAAGCTCTCTGCTGAGCTGCAGTTCTGTGAACTCTGTGTAATGGATTTAGGTATTGATCTTGGAGTATTTATTCATCTTTGGGTTTTCATTGAGCTGTCAGGTTTCATCTGAATTAACAAGTAAAATTTCTGACTTGCAGTGCTATGATTTTTTCGTGTCTAAATATAAAATGCCATGATAACCTTTTTTTCTGCTCAGGTCCTTTTTTTGTACCTTGCCTCTTGACATGTTCAGATGAAGATTTGGGAAGTTTTTATTAATTTTGTTTCTTTTTTGTTGAGATCTCTTCATTTTGAAAATATATTAATTCATGCTTAAATCCACAGAAATAAGAGTTCTCTGAATAAATGCTCCTAAGGATCTCTGAGTGCTCTCCCCTGTGACTGACACATTAACACTCAGAGTCCCATAGGACTATATAGGCTACATGTTAATGCAGTGCTTTAGATTTGAGGCCAGTTTCTGTCTGGTAGTACCTCCTGGCAAATCCACAGCCAATAATATGAGGAAACATAGAAGTGGGCCACACGGATTCTGGCCCTTTGAAGTATTACAGAGAAGCTGTTTCACAAGTCTCCATGATCACACCATAAAGGAATATTATACAGTAAGGGCTAGAAGCCAGGGAATAAATCTGCAAAAATGTTTATTCATGTACAGCTTTGTAATGGACAGTCCCTTTCATGGACTTATTTCATGTAAGGCTTTTTCTTTGTTTGTTTGCATTTATACTATTATTAGTGTTTTGTTGGTTGGTTTGGTATTTTCGGTTTTTGAGGTTTTTTGACAAAAGAAAGAAAGAAGGAATATCAAGGAGCTTGGATAGGAGCATAAGAATAAAACTACGCTTTTATTGAATGGGGTGAATACTGATCTTCTTGTGCAGGCAGATGGTTTGTAGTATAAATTAACTCTCTGTTGATGCCTGTGCAATATTTTGTGTCCCTGTATTTCATGTTGTACTTTAAGGTACAACAAAGCAAGCATCCACTGTCAGATACAACTCTCAAGGCAGAAATAAATGGCCTTTCCTTAGTGACTTAAAAGCTGTTTGCATGAATCTACAAGTACACTGAGCAAGATATACCTAAGTAGTAACTATCAAAACAATATGATTGTCTTAATGTGACCTTCTTCTTGTTCAAAAAGGACATTTTAGATTTGAACAAATTTAGTTTGTTACATTCACATCAGTCTTTTTATTTGTAGCTATTATCTAGAAAGCAAGTTTCTCTCTCCATTTTGTGCTAGAATGCTGGCACTTAGAATTTTGTGAGAAATTGTCAGAATGTGATGAATCATTCTTACAAGACTAATTGAATAGATATATATATTAATTTAATGCCAGCTGCATTTATCTTACATTAATACTTCATCCTCCGAATTCAGTTTTGCAACTTGCAAGAGGAAAAATAAAGCTAATGAGAAGTAATCATCAAATATTTGGCATTTCCTTTTTTCTTTCCATTATCATTATCTAGGATTTATATTATATATGTGTGGTGTGCAATCTAATTACTTAAATTGCTCAAGATATGTTCCAGGCTATTGGGGAAGTTATATAATGGTTGCTAGTGTTCAATCTCACTTCTCTCTCCATTGTATTTTATTTACCAGACTGACCTTAAAAGTACAAAAACTTGTAGAAAATTATCCTTTACATATGTGTGTACATAGTCTGCAACCTACTAATGACTGTAAATAAAGAAAACTCCAGTTCCTTTTGTACTAAAATATTTATCTTTGGCTTCAGAAAAGAGGATAATGTAGTATGAATATTATATATTCCTGTCCACAACATTGATCATGAATATACAAATATAAATGAAAACTTATATGATCTAGCTCCTACCTACATAATTTTAGTTTCTTGTACTGTGATGAGATTGTACTGTTATAAGTTAATAAGATTGCAAACACAGAGAAGATTAATTTTCCATAGGTCCAGAAGATGCCTCAGTGTACTGTTAAACTACAGTTGTAGCCATGAGAAAAGTTCCCGTCCAAAGTAATTATTGGTATTACTGGGTTAGAGATACTGTATGCATATTAAAATATTTTTATAGTGGACAAATGGCAGCTTTCAATCCAAAAGGAAGCCAATATGGAAGAATACTTACAAGGTATCTTAGGCTACTAAGACAAAGACTGTAAGAGAACAGCAGCTACCAAATACTATATTAAAGTTGGGAGAAAAAAAAGAGTTTAGGCCACACATAGGTCTCAAGTGAGCAAAATGCTATCAAATATTGGAGAAAAGATTAATAATTTTGTTTTATTGAAATTAAAATGCATCACAGCTAACTCATCTTATATGGAACTTTCCCCTACTAGAAACATCATGCTCTCTGTAAGTATTCTGCTGAAAATGTGTTTTACCCTGCCATAAAGTACCTCATCACAACATTGCTTCTTATGTATGCTATATAAGACTGTAAGCAAACACAGATTCCAGAAAAAGATCTTGGCTTTGACATTTGCATAACACAAAAATATACTGCCTTGGCATATTGAGAAGTTAGCAGAATTTGATGAAATTTGAATTCACTTTGCCCACTTTTATAAACAGTAGTTATTTAAATCCTTTAAGATATTCAGCTGGATCCATCCTTCATGAGTCTGTACCTCTTAAATATAAGAATAATCCTTTGGGCTAAACTCACAAAAGGATTTTGATATTAGAATGACTAATACTTAGAAATCCTGCTACCTACTGGAATTATACCTTGCTCCATACACACTGTATGTTACAATTCAAACTCCTGAGAACACATATCACAAAATCCATAGTGAAATATGAAGCAACCTAGAGTAGCTGATAGGAAATTCAGAAGACTTGAGCTACAGCTGGGTGCCATTTTATACATGTATAGATGTGTCTTTGCATAGTTCAGTGTGACCTTTATTTTGTGAAAGAAAGTGGACACATTGATGGTGTCCTCTGACTCTCTAGTCCTTCAGAAATCTTGAGATTCAGGATAAAATATATTTATCTTGAAATTTTTATTCCTTTGCCTGATTGAGGATTTCTATCTAAGTATCTCATTTGACAGATGCTTTAACCCCTTTAAGCTAATTCTATATAGAGAAGTTCTCTTTCACGCTCTTCTGCTCAAAGCGTATGCTTTGTAGAAAATAAATCAAATATTAATTGGAGCAATGCCCAGATCCTGTCTAAAAAAAAAAAAAAACAAACCCAAAACTACAAGGCTATAAACTCATTCTCCCATTTGCACTGTATATTTAAATAACTTACTGAAATAAAACAGAAAGGCATAACAAAAACAATCCTCTTTGTCTGTGAAGTAGGATTACTAGCCTCAAATGCGTATGATACTGCAGGTGGTAGCACAAGCTGGGCGAATTCTCTTAGACCAGAAGTTAAACTCACATCGTTGCTGCTGTGAATCCATGATAATTATGGATGACAATGCCAGAGTGTGGGCAATGATAATTGTTTACGTGTCAGTTTCAAGCACTTTCAAATATTTAGTCTGTTATGTCACTACCCATTCCAAGCCTGTCAAGCCTAAGCCGAATCCTGCATGATCTCAAGTTTTTTACCTGAACCCTCTTTGTGATATGTAGGTTTCTCTACTTCAGGTACACATCAATGTAGGTCTCACTGAGCAACCAGTGTGTTGAAAGGAGAACTGTCTGCCTAGGAAAGCATAAAAATAATTTGAAAACACTCTTGGACACGTGTTACTTATCGGGCTTTTCAACTAACTCTCAATTTCAATAGCAAGGAACCATCAAAGTAAGGCAAGAGTCGGGCCTGTCTGAACAGAAACAACGTTCCCCTTCACAGAGAGGTGTGTCCTGGTCCAGGCTGGTGTGTCCCTTTCCCACAAGACGTGGACTTGACTCCACCACTCACTGCTTATTCCATTCACTTTTGTTAATGACAGGCTGACCCAGCATCTGGGGTAATCCCTTGACAGGCTTGGATATGGTAATGAGTATGGAGGACTAAATGAGCACTCGAATTTTTGGTTCACTGCAAGGTGCACAGAAATCAGTCAAGGAAGCCGGTGAGACTCTGGCCATGTGGTTCTCCAGCCAGTTCAACCAAAACACAAGTCACTGTTAAACTAAAAATTTATAATCAACTAAATATTAACTAAATATAAATAAACTAAATATAAACTAAAAGAATGTAAACTGAATATAAATTAAAGATTTAATTGTGTAGAGAGTTTAAAAGCAAAGGTAGTGGGATTAGGGTTTGAATAAAAAAACTCAAGTGGAATATTTTTATTAAAAAGTACTTAAATAAACACTTTTGTATCTGATAATAAATACTGCCATAAAAGGCCAAGTGTTTTTTTTTCTGCAAATGTCTTGCTGAGGGTGAGAAATTTCAGGTATTTCAGATCTTTTTCTTCAAAAGGTTTGAAAGGGTCAGTAAATAGAAGCAGAGCCATAATGAATCTCTCTTTTCCATGTTAACTGTCAATAGGCCAATGCCACATTAACTCATCAGATGATAACTGAGTCTCAGTGTGTCTGCATGGCTGGGGGTAGTTTATCCTTCTGGGGTCATTCCTGCACCATGAATAGAGGAAATTAAATGCAATAGCTAAAATCATCATAATAGAATAAGGGAATTAACAGTGGGACATGAACTAATAATAAAGAAATTCACAGGCCAGCTGCCCTCCAAGACACAATAGGGGCACAATAAGGAAGTGGTTCAGGAGGCATCCTGTTGGGCACAGATATTGGAAGTCAGCTTCAATTGCAAATTTCCTTGTTTGTATTAGCTCAAGTTGAAATTGAACTCTTCTTTGGAAGTGGGTATACTTTTTTCTCAGTGAATTTCCTTGTTTTTATGAAAACTTAAAAGGAAGATTCTCTTCCCTCACTCATAAAAAAAAAAATAAAAGTAGATTTAATAATCAGTAATTCTAAATTTTATTACACTGTAGCTTGTGGTACTCTAAACATATGCTGATTTTTAGATCCACTCTGCCTATGTCAATAGAACATATGTGTTTAATAAGAATTTTAATGTTTTAATTCTTAATTTTAATGACTATCATCTCACATCATAGGATCATTTTACAATCTGATGTGTCTATCCATGTCCTTTGAAGACAAAAAAACAGTACTGCTATTTAAATTTAGGAGAAAACAGGCTACAGAGCAGTTAATAAATTTGCACAAAACTGCATAGAAATTCTAAATAAATTACAACATTTTCTTTAGTTTATGTTACTTATTTCCTCACTGAAGACTTTTATTTATTTGCAATCTCTTAATTAAAGACAGAAATGTATTTTATTTGATTTTTTTAAATCTATACTAAACTCTATTTTGCCTGTGCGCAATAAAAAAAAATATTGTGTATTTTAATCTCACTTATTTGGGCCAGTATCAGGAGCAGAGTTATAAAATTCTAAAGCTATGATAATTTAATTGGTTTTTTTAACCATGGGCAGAACAAGACCATAAGAATCCAATCCAATCTGTGAAACGCAAGCATCAGATTTCACTGGCTTGGATTTAGGCCTGGTTCTTAAGTAACTGTTGGAAATCTTGCAAAGGGCCTGTTACTGTAAGCTTACCAATATAAAAGATCTTTGGCTACATCCTAATCATTTGGAAAAGCAACTGAACTATTAGAGTCATAATTAAACACAACTGGCAAACCTTTTGGTGCTTAGCCATCACTCACTATGTTTTGAGACATTTTCTGTGGATCTGAGGGTATTCTGGCAGAGGATGGTGGTGGGAAAGGAAAGAATAAAACCTAGATCTTAGTAGCTAGCAGAAAAGCTTTAATTCTGGATCCTAAAACAAGGGCTTCTGTAATATAATCCACAGCTCATAAAAATAATGTAATATTGCTTCATGGTTATATCTCTGTGAAAATGTGAAGAGAGATTAATTAAACTGATAATTATTAGTTTGCCTTGGCACCTACCTGCTCCATGAGTTCCAATCCTATTTTGTTAATATAGGATCACAATCCTGGCACACATCTTTTTCCAGATACAGTTTTGGCAACAGTACAAGCAAATTAGACCCAAATTCTCTGTTGTGTTAAAAAACCCCCAAACCAAACAGCAAACCCAAATTAAAAAAAAAAAAAAAACAAAAACCCGAACAACCAAAAAAAAAAAGAACCCACACCAAAAAACGAATGAAAACAAAAAAACCCCAAACAAACAAAAAACCAAAACTAACCAGATAAGAGAATTAGAGCAAAATAAATTCATCCAATTGTCACAATCTGTGCACCAGGCTTTACCCAGAAGAGAAATAGCAAGGCAACATTAAATTTAAATAGTGACAAAATAATCCAATCCTATTCAATTTCTTTTTCAAGCAATGTATTTAGTCAGCAAATAATTTGAGGCATAGGTACTTCTGAATATACATGCACATCTGTGCATACACACTTGTACAAAATGTATTTAGAACAATATATTCAGTTTCTGTAATCAAGTATGACATCTTTTACTGTTCAAGCCCTTGATAAGTATAGTTGCAATTTGATTAGATGAAAATTATTCTAATTCTCAAAGGGTCCAGCAAACTGCCATTGCATCAGCAGTTTTCTCAGCTTAGTGTCTTTCCTTGGAGTTAAAAACATATCCATTGTATTACCTCCTCTGCTGGGCAAGGTGTTCTAAGCATAAAGAGGGAAAATCATATAAAAGAAGATTATTTGTCAGCATATAGATTTTTATATCCTTTACACGACATGACAAAATCTCAAAGGACACTACAGCTGAAAACACTCGAGTTTGAGAAATTACTGTGTTTTCTTGATCTACATATTTATTCCATTGTAGACTTTAGTTAAACATTTTATTCTTGTATACCTTCATTAAACATAAACCACCTTTGTTGTTTTATCTCTACCAGACAATGTGAGACAATATGATTTGCAGTATTGCCATTCATGCAATTTAAATTACTTAAAAAAAAAATGTAAATAAAAGGACTTTAAAAAAAAATGTTTGGGATTCTTTTTTTCTTTGTTTTGAGATTTTTTGGGGTTTTTTGCTTGTTTGGGGTCTTTTTGTTGTTTCTAGTATTTATTTTTTATATCTCCCTTTTCCTTCTTGTTTTTAAGGTTTTAGGATTTACTTGCTCACCCTTTTCTGTAGGTTAATATTGGTTAGAAATTTAAGAGCCAAAGGAGAAAAAAAAAAGCCACAAGAAAGTTGAATTTCCCATACTATTATCTGATTCCTGGCTGTAATGAAAACAGAGAAATAAAAACTCTGTTTTCTCAGGATTTCCAGGGAAGAATTTAATGCTAGTAAACCTGAACTTGACAGTGGGAAAGACATATCTTTTTTCCTGATGCCCTTGAAGTGCTAAATAATATTTTATGAGTTGGTCTTGGTTGATTTTCAGGCTTATTTTAGACCTGATTGCCAGCTAGGTAATAGCCTGTGATTAACACAACTTGCCCTCCTATGAGGCTATAACATTACTCCCAACTGACCATTTAACAATTATATAGTGCTACTGCTTCGTAGAATATTTCTGATCTCTTTGAAGCTGTTTTCAGTTTATTTCCAGGACGAGGCACTCTCAAGTTTTCGGTTTAGCTCCTTCTTCCTTCCTGCTCGACTTCCTTTTACACGTTCCTCTGTGGCAGCCGAGAGCTGCAGAGCATCCCCCGAGGGTGCCTCTTTCTGATGCTACCTGCTTTCCCCAAACTGTTGTTCTCTGTGGGTGCTTGTTTGCTGCGTGCGAAAGCAGAGCAATGATTTTGCCTCTGATCTCTCCCAGATGGTGGTTTCCTCATTCCTGGTTGCTAAGTATTTTTAACATTTGTGAGCATTTGTCTTCTCTCTCAGGAAGGCTAGTGCAAGCTTGCTGACAGGGAGGCTGGTTTTGCTGTGACTTGCAGGACCCTCTGGGTTAAATTGCCCATGGGGTAGTCTGAGCTTGGTCATGCTTGCACGTTGCCAGCTTCACCTATTTTAGCATAGCAAGACACATGGCCCAGAAGCTCCTTTGGAGCTCCTCCAAAATCTGAGAGACGTTGTGGTGCCATGTGGTAACCAGGGAGATGTATTGTATGTTTGTCAGTGTGCTAGATATCCTTTGCCTGCACAAAGTCCAGAATTACGTCCAGGATCTGGTGTAAAGGTGTAACCCTGCTATTTACTTCCATGTTTCATCCACTCCAGGATAGCCCTCTTTCATGCTGAGGAGGATTTCCCAAACAGGTTTGCCATGCATTTACATATTAAGGGTAAGTGCAGTGAGCCTAAGGCTTCCAGGAAGCTACAGACTCACTGTGCATGTGTTTCTCAGTAATTTTTACATCATATTTACAGCGTACACACAGGCCATCTGTGCAGCACATGCATAGTGGATGGGTTGGCCTCATTGCAAATGCACTGTAAAGTTGATACGCGCATGTGGAGTGGATATGTCCAGATTTTCTCCACTACTGCTCTGATTAGGTTGCCAGACATCCAGAAATCCTGAACAAATGTCAAAAATCTTTGAATTCCCTCTGGATATATGTTCCAGGCATTAAAAAAAGAGATGTGTTCAAGGGAACTGAAGCATATGGTAGTCTATCCGGCACAGACCACACTAAATGACTTCGTCACGTCTTGATGACAGAACACAGGAGGGCTGGGTCCAGATGCACCTTCTGGCTGCACCCCAGTTTTCTACTGGGACTAGACTTGGGTGATTACCAGTCCTTTGTGGATTTTATGGCAAGGAAATCTAGATATATGGGTCAGAGGAGAAACTGCCATGGCATCCAAATAAGCCCTTGATCTTCACAATCAAGGGGGAAGAAATCCCAGGTGAGCTATGGAGGTTCTCAGTGCAGCAATGAAGCTACAGTCTCACTCGCAGGATGTCCCAGCAAGGAGTTTATTACACTCACTATTTTTTCCATGTGTTATGTACATAGCTGTAAAAGAAGTTAGTGCCTTCAGTGAATGTGGCTTTGATATTTGGAGGATGTTTCTACTTAAAAAAAACAAAGGGACAGAGTAGTCAGTTGCTGTAAGAGATTCTGGACTGTTATTCATTTGGAGAGCACACAGTGAGCAGTTACAAAACAGCAGTTCAGTAAAAGAAATCAAAACATACAAAACACAGCAAGTTCAGACATTTGTTCTTTACTATATTTACTAAATTACCTGCAATTCCTGCTTTGAAGCTGGCAAAATTACAATAAATGCTGAGAAAAGAAAAAGGTTATCTGCATTTATTTCATAGGCTATTTATTTTAAGTAAATGTGGAGATTGTAAAGTGTATGAAAAACATATGTATATTGCTCCTAAGATGCATCCATTACTGGGTTGGCAGTTTGAAAGTCAGAGCAGAAGCATGAAGAAACATGGAAGTAAAGACTTTTTATTTTAATCTTGATCTAATTAAGGAAAATATAGAAGTTATATACGTATATTTATTTAATTTATAATCATATCTCACATGGTAATATTGTCTTTAGAACCAGCCTTAGGTAGTCAGTAAAGATGAAAATTAATTCTCTTAAAAATAATAACAAAGAAAATAAAACAAGGTACAAAACACATTTTGATGTATTTTTAAATATAATTATTATTTTAAATTCTTAGCCATTATTAAGGGTGTTAAAATCTATTTTATAAGCAGACCATACATGTTGATAAACATACAAATTCACCTTTATATTAGAGAGCTTTAGCTAGTGTTTATTTTAGTGGGGAGAGTGGTAAGAACTTTTTAACCAAATTTTCCCCTTTCTGGGTATTCCCCTTACCTGCAGTAAAGGTAAAGCAGTGGAACCAGTTCTCACTGAGCAGCTAACCTGGAGGAGAATGGATAGAGCTTGTTCTGTATGTGGGAAAGAGATTTGAAAACAGTTAAATATGCACTAAAAACTCCACAGGTGGCACGGGAAGTCAAAATGTTTTGTTTTAAAATAAGAAAATGAACAGAGTGAAATTCAGGAACGCAGCCCAGAGTGTAACTTCCTGCATCAGCAAGATGAAAACATTTAATTGCAGATGTTTTGATTATGAGAACAAATGCAGAAAAAACAAAAATTCAGACCTGCAATTCTAGCCCCAAAAATGAGAGAGAAAAAGCATGCTAATTTTCATGTCAGAGCTGTGTGTATTTGTTCCAATCATAGAAAGGAGAGACTCCTGTTAGGTTTATCTGAGTGTTCATTTGGCTTTGTGTAACAGATTATTTCATATTTTAAGATGTGTTTTTCTTAAGAAGTGACTTTTACAGCTTTTTCAGTCGGCTGACCTGAACTTCATATTCTCTTTTTTAATATTTAGGGTATTTTTCTAGAAGCTTACCAGGTGTGCTTATGCAACAAGAGCAGGTGAAACTCCAACAAAAGCCTTTTATTTGGGGAAGCTATTTATTACCAGAGTGCTGACAATATACTGTAGCTAGGCTTAAAATAAGGACTGGATAAATAAGTTACAGCAAACAATTTATTCAACACACATATTACCATTGTTCCGACTCATGAATTGTGCAGGAACAGCTTGCAAAGCTCTTGAACTTAGTGCCTGGAGCTGCAAAAATAAGTGAGTAATTTTACTGAAGCAAGTAGCGGGAGATTGAGGGGAGATCTCATAGCAGTCTACACAATTTCCTCACAAGAGGAGGTGCTGGGGCAGGAATTGATGCCTTCTCTCTGGTGATCAGGGACAGGACCTGAAGGAATGATATGAAGCTGTGTCTGGGGAGGCTTATTTGCATATTAGGAAAAATTCTGCCACCCAGAGGGTGGTGGGGCACTGGAACAGGCTCTCCAGGGAAGTGGTCACAGCACCAGCCTGACAGAGCTCAAGAAGTGTTTGGACACTGCTCTCAGGCTCATGGTGGGACTCTTAGAGATGGTGCTGTGCAGTGTCAGGAGTTAGACTTAGATGGTCTTTGTGGGTCCCTTCCAATTGAAGATAATGTATGATTCTATGATTCTATGGATTTTACTCAGGCAAGTCTCATCACTGATATATGCAGCAGCCCTGTACAACAACTTGCAAGAACTTTATATCTTGCTAATTGTAGCACAAATGAACTTAAAACATGAATGCTTGAGGGGAGTATGTCAAATACATTTTTCTCCAACCTAATTCTCCTTTTGACTGTCTGTCAAAGCACAATCCTTACTCTTGTGAGGGCACTCCTCAGAGTGTCCTCAGCTATCTAGTGTGAAACCGTTGTCACACATGTAGATGTCTCATGTAGATATATACATGTATCAAGTAGATGTATCATGTAGAGACCCTCTACTGGATGTAAGGATGGAGAGAGTGAAAGTAGGTCAGAGGATGAAAAATGTATAAAGGCACTGATTTCACATTGGCCAACTATGAGGTGGTACATGATTTACAACTTGGCCTAAGAACTCAGGCATACCTTTGATCTGGCAATATAGGAACAGTGCTCCAGTATAACATTATTTGATCTCTTCATGAACTCTATAAGAAAAAACGATCAACAAATTACAGTTATTATCTGTAAGATGTTCAGGAATGTCCATGTAACCGCTGTTTGTTGGACAGTGGAGTGAGGTTTTTTTAATCTGAAGTTTCATTCAAGTTTCAGTTACACTTTGCAATTCATCCCTGTATTCAATTTGCCTTCAAATGTAGGCTCCAAGAAGAGTTAAGCCTTATATACAAAAGATTAAATCCCTTTGTTGAGCATACAGGACCACTTCCAGGTCATCTTTTATACTTCTGTTCAGTCTGATTGTACAGACTAAAATCCTATCCTGAAGGTAGACATTTGCAAACTTGCTTGAGAAATTGGATGTGTAATGAGTCACCTCTAAAACGAAACATTTACTGCTGATCAAAGCAGTTATATATGAAGTGGGAAGTCCTCCCTGGGGTTTGTAGATTCAAACCACATTTCCTAACTATCCTTATCTGGATGGATATGCTCACTCTTTTGACCTTCTCAGTAGGTCCATGAAACCTGACTGTGCTCTAGCACAGCAATTTAGAGGAATGCCTGTGTCCAGAATAGCCAATAACCCAATAGCTTGGGGAACTAGAAATATGGAACATTTTCAACCCTAGCAAGGTATCTGTACATTATAGAAAGAGTGTTCTCATGGAGGCCAAGCAGTGGCACCTTGCCTTTGTGTTTTCTGAAATGTTGGGTCATGTCTGCTTCCAAAGCACACACAAAGTTTTAAAGGAAAATTCTATGATTCAAATATTAAATCAATAATTGGAAAGAGAATTTTCTGTATTATTACCCACTGGTAGGACATTTTTGGTGTCTTTTTCAGATCATGGAACGTATCAGCAAATACCACAAAAGTAGTCAGTGGAATTAAATGCAGAGTAAGATAAAAGCTTTGTTTTCTCAGGACTGTAAGGTTTTGATTTTCAGGAATCAATAGAGAATGCTATGGTTTTGTTTAATGTTTTGCAATATGGAGAAGGTTAGAGAAATTCACCTCATGGACCCTCTGACCTTAGTTTCAGTAGCACTTTATTATTTAAATGACATTAAAACTCACACTAAATGAGAACTCTGATATGAATGATGGAAAATTGTATGTTTGTACCATCAGCCAACTGTCTACTTGTTATTCTAATCCCTACAAAATGGAAGATTTTATTTCCAAAGAGGAAAGATTGAAGCTTGTTATGTCAAGTGCTTTATTTTCTTTTTAGGAGTGTGTTAACTTGTCTTATGAAAACAAAACAGTATATTTTACTTCAAGTTGAAAAAACAGAATGCTTTTGTAATGGTTGTCTTGGAAAGAAACCTCTCATTCCCAGTGGAATGATGAAATGCTGGAAAGAGACTACTGATTAGTCATAAGTACTGTTTTGCCCATGATCACAGTGTTCATAAGTATCCAATTTATAGATATTATTCAAAGTTTACACATTATTAGTAATAAAAAAATTAGCCTAAATGCAGCACACAACAAATTGAGGAATATATTTGTGTCTTTCTCTTTAAAAAGTAAATTGGTTTAGCTGATGGATCTAATGTTGTCTATGGGAAAAATATGGATATTACAATATGTATAGTTTTGTTCCTTCAGACTCAGTTTAAAAAATCCTTTCCTCATTTTATACAGAGAATTCTCCTTTTTGATAGCCAAGCTATATACAGTAATGTACTCTTCTATTACTTATTAAATATATATAGCTCTGAAGCATATTTGGACTATATGTTTGTTCCAAGCAACTAAAAAACATGTTATAAAAGAAACAACAAAAGTTAAAATTTTACAAAAGCCTTGGCACCATAATCCTGAATTGGATTGCAATATGTTTCTTCTTTAGTAAGCATCACAGCTAAAGGGCCAAGGGTCACTTTAACAAGCAGTTCCTAATATTTGTTTGTTTGTGTAGAAGAGACATTAAATTACTATTTCTTTCTAGTGAAAACTGTTTTACTGCTACTTTCTTTGTAATATACCAGAAGACTGTAAAAGATTAATACAAGTTGGATGAAGTTAACTCATACATCTAATTCTCTCTTTAAATAAAAAATCTACAGCTTATTGAGGTTTCTGAGAGTGAGAAGAAAAGCTTTTTTTTTTTTTTTTTTTTTGAAGGTTAGCATCAGGTCAGGTCAGTAACTTGAGATGTGTAGTCATCAACTAGTTTGTCCTGACTGGTGAGAATTTTCTTTACTCTTGGAAAGCTTAATCAAAAATCCAGATGTATGCAACCAATGATAACATAAAGCTCAGTTGTAGTGTCAGTGGTAAGTGGGAAATTTGCTTGTACTCAGGTAGGACAATTAGGGATGGCTACCAGGGTTTGGGGCTAGGAAGAGAAATATGAGAAATGAAGGATTTTGAGAAGTAGAAATGTAATGCTTCTGAGGAAATCAATCCACCATTGCTGTGGGAACTGAAAGTAAAGTCAGAACTGGGTGAACCTCTAAAGAGCTGCAAAAATTTACTAGTATTTGGATAAGGAACTTACCAAAATGTCTCAAGTTAAGTAGAGAGAAAAAATCACATGTATTTGTGGGTGCAAAGTGGGGAATCCCACCATCATACTTTCACATTCAAAAAAAAGGTGATATCTTGAAAAGGACCTGTGCTACACACGGAGGCTCTCAAGTTACACAAAAATGTTTTCAGGTTATACTCCTTCACGTTTAAAGCTTCTTAATGTGCAAGGTGATATATCTTGGATTGTTGCTGCCAGTATTTGAAAGATGTTTTCTCAATTGCAACATATTTCTGATTATAGAAACCACATTAATTGTTTGAACAATTTTGAGGAATGTTCCCTGGGCATCAACAGTCAAGTGCCTGCATTGTTATGTTGTTAGAGGGGTTTCCAGCAGTTTCTGAGCCCCTTCAGTGGCCACACTCCCCCACCACACTCCCACATAATTCCTGAATGTTTTCAGAATATCTGTAGTAAGGTTGAAAAATAAGAGGGAAAGCAAGGAGAAATTTACAATATGGATATTCCAGTGTGCCACAAAGCAAGTTCCAAAGAAGTTTGGTTAACTGCAAAACAGGATATAGCAAACTAATGTTAAAGGAATTAAGGACTGGTCTTCTGAAAGAAAGGACTTGGGGTGAATGTACATGCTTTAAGATGAAATGATAATACAAAAAAACCCCTAATAAATGAGCTGCTGTCAAGCAGTGAAATAGTGCACCCATCTGAGCACTAAATAGTCTTCATGGTTGCTTTAGAGCTTTAAAGTGCTGGTCCCTGTTTTGGAGATTTCTTGGTTTGGGTTTTGTTTGTTTGGTTGGTTGGTTTGGTTTGGGGTTTTGGTTTTTGGTTTTGCTTTTTAAAATATTTAGTATTGATTAATAGAAAATGTCTAGGCTGGTCTAGGACTGACCAAGAGATCTTTGCTCTTCTTTGGTCCCTTACAGCTGAGTGAGGAAGCAAACCTAACAATCTGCTGACTTTCAGGTAGAAGTTCTTTTGTTAATCCCATGAATTTTGCTCACTTTGACATTGTAGGGACAAAATTAAAAAAAAAAAAAAAAAAGAATGGGGAAATTAAAATTTCCTAGGGGAATATAACCTGATAGTCAGGGAGAGAGCCATCATTAAATTTGAAATATTTGAAATGGTGAAAATGAGTGAACCAAGTTCTTTCTTTTTCTGGAACACTGTTATAGCCAGTAAATAATTATATTAAAAAAAAATATGGAACCTGTCAATTCAAGCCAATGCACTCATCAACTCCAGACAGTGATTTGGAGGGTAATTTTTCTGCAAACATTAATCTTCTTTTAATTTGAGATGGGTTAAAACTCAGGTTTCTATCTAAATAGCCCTGAAATACATGTGTGAATGTCCTGTTCTTCTGTGTGCCTATATGAGAGATGAGTTTCAGAATGGAATTATTTTCCTTCTTTATAGTATCAACGGTTTTCTAAAAGCATGTCCTGCTATACAAGTCACTAAATGCAATTGATACAGTACCTGGGAAGAGGAGAACAGAGTGTAGAGAAATCCAGATTCAGTATAGCAGAGGTTCTCATTAAGGCTGTGTGCCTCAAACCAAAGTGAATTCAACACTGTATCACCACTAATTCTCTGTGCCCTAGAAAGGTCCTGTTCATGCAAGCCTTCACTGGGAGACTGCCTATTTATCCTGGACTGCTGCCTTTTAAGCCTATTAATTTTGACTGATGAACTCAGGGAATGAATTGTTAATGAACACTTGACTTGCAGGTCCCAGTTTTGCAGAGATGTATTATCACAAAGAACACTAGCATCCAAATTTAAGGTGTCAAAATACCCACCTGTGCTGTTGGGCACTCAGGTGGAATTCAGAGCAAAACACTGCTTGATGCCAACACCTCCAACATCCATAAGGGTGTCTTAGCAGTCTTGGTGGAGTTATGTGCAGTTTCAACCACACCTGGCATTTGGATGGGGCAAACATGTCTGAAACTTATGCCCTGCAGGGCTCAGGCATTTCAGCCCTACCACCCTTCCTTCCATGGTACACAACTCCAGTCATGTTTTCCAAGAAGTAACTGCTAAGGCATGCTCGGTGGTGGTGCTGCCACCAGCTATGTAGTTCAGCCAGCGCAGGAGTGACTGTGCTTTGCAAGCTGACCAAGAGCAGCCCCCTGCCAAACCTGGGTACAACTCTAATTACTGACCAAACGGCTATAAGAGGTAATGAGGCAAACACAACACAACTTTTCTGACAGCTTTACAACAATATACCTCCACTGGGAGGGCACCAGAATGACCAAAATCGGTTGTCTCCCACTTATGAATTAATTTGTGGGAGAACTGTGTTGTAAATTTTGCCTGTGGTGTATCATATTACAAGAAAGACCAAACAAATCATTCAACTGACATTAAATTTTGCATCTGATGCTGACCAAAAGTGAACTTAGGGAAAAGTGCAAGAATAAATCAGGGATATTTTCTGTGTATTTTGTCTACATCCTAGTATTTCTGACTCAGGGATTTGCTGTTCCAGAAGTGATTCTTAAATATTTAGTAAGCTTCAATGACATATCTCAGGGCTTCAAGGAGATCCACTTAATCCTCACACAATCAAAGAGTCTGATTGTTATGGATATGTAGAGTGGCCATCCAGAAATCTGTAGCTGTTCTCCCAGCCCTACCTAAGTGCCTTCATCACCAGTGTAGGTTAAAATACATACCTGGACAGACATCAAGGAGGACACAGTCTCAACATTTCTTGTTGAATATGTTCTGTTCAGGACCAACAGCCTGTTATTTTAGTGAAAGGAGAACACTAAAAAATGTTACATCAGGCTGCAGCACAACATCCTCTGGTGACTGCTCTATAAATTGTTCCACTCTTTCATTCAAATGTGTGTGCTGTAAAATGAACATATGATAGAGTATTAAATATTAGATTTTTCGGTAGAGGTTCTAAGTTTGAGGCAAAAGCCTTCTCAGGTCTTGCTTTCTAAAAAAATTAACCTCAGAAAGCAGATACATTTTGCAAGGCTACTTCCAATAGATTTGTGTTGGATTCGGAATGGCAATTTCTCATTTAGACTGAGAGCTTACAGGACATTTAGGAAGAGGAATGCCTACTATCTGGATCTTGATCAGCCTATGACTCCTGTCACAGGAGGGTAGACTCCTGACATAAAAGGGTAGAAACAGGGCTGGGGAGAACTGTGAAACTCTAAAATCAAAGTGTGCTGCTTTGCAGCATATCTCTTTATACAACTCCTAAGATGTAGTACAGAAGGAATGCGAGTGGGAAACTACTAGCAGTTAACCAATGTCCTGCCTTAGGTACCTCCGTCCATTTGTATTGATAAAACTTGAGACATTTGATCCAAAACTCAGGGCGAGACACAGAATATGGTGTGTTAAAGAGAATGGCAGAATAATGCAGAGAGATCCCAAAATTTTAGATGTCTTCAACAAGTGTCATTAGCTTCAATTTTTAGCTAATTACAGACACTTTTTGTGTGTGTGTGTGTGGTTTACATTCAACATCCAAATATACATTCCTTATCTAAGTTTTCTTTGAACTTTAGTAAAACCTTGACTGAGGTTTTAAAAAAGACCAGGCTCTGGAACATAATGTGAGCTCTTGCCACTCTGAGTACTGGCTGCAATATTGCTGGTGCTTTTATCAGGGTCTTGATTTCTACCTTTCATACAAGGATGTGTGCATTTGGTGATTCCTCTACTTGTGTTCTTATTTAGTATGGGGTTATTTATTTTCATTTCCATCCCAACATGCTTCTTGTCTTTCTGTTCGAATGCCAATTTTAGATAGATATTCATGTGGGGAAAAAAAATATCACTGCCATATGGAGAATATTTGGGGTATTGGCACAATTATTTGTCCTCAAAAGGTTTGGTATTCCCTTGATTATGTTTCAGATATCACACTGTTTTGAGAAAGCCATCTGAGGCTTGCAGACAGAATACTTTCAGACTAGAAACACTGTATATTTTAAATGAAATATATTTCTCTCTTTTATTCTCCTAATAAAACCTCCATTTTCAAAAGGTTTTTTTAAAAGGATTCTTTGTGTTCAAATCTGTCTTTCTCTACATGTCAAATAAATCAGCTTTTTTTTTTTCTGAAATGCCTGGATTGTGTGCCCTGACATGCTTATAAACGAAATGCAGGAACAGCAGAACCCCACTGCAGAAATAATTACTTCATGCACAACGTCCACGACTTGTTTCCACTGTTTACACTCAGACACATTGTTCTTATTTCCACTCCTCACAAGACATTTGTTCTTTTCACTGTTCCATACTTTGAGTGGATGAGGTTCATCTGGTTTGTTGATATTATAAAATATGGAATTCTTGTATTAATGGTTATAAAATCATATGGGAATACTTTACACCATGTCTTTGTCATGATGCAGTATTAACTGGTATCATATAGAATGAGTTAACATGATATTGAATTACTCCTTTTTATGTCATTCACATTTTTTCCTTCTAAAGACTTTTTGTATTATGTTATATTTATGAAGTGACCAAATATGATACTGAAAAAAACTCTCAAAGCAGTTTTGACCCTAATCTAGCAATATTTAAATCAACATGTTAAGTCTGAGACTCCTGAAAAGCCACCCCTCTATAACTGATATTTTAAAATACTCTAATATATTGTTGGTACAAGTGTCCAACCACAAAACCGCCACTAAATCAGTTTGCATTGTTAACGCCTGTTTTGCTGTTAGGAAGGAATGCAAGGTAGAGGTATTTTTTTTTATGGCAGAAAAGATAGGGAGAGTTTGACATGGTTCTCAAACCCAGGTCGGAAGAGCACTTGAGTTGAAGTCCGATTCGTATCTTAGAAGGTCTTAAAAGCCTGACTGAATAAGAAAAGACAAACTTTTTTTTTTTCCCTTGAGCCGTAGCAGCTGCCAAGGAGAAATCAAATACCAGATCAGTAGGACAAAAATCAGACGCTTTGTGTATTATTCCAACAAGTTAAGAATTATTATCAGAGAATCATGGAAAGGTTTGAGTTGGAAAGGACCTTAAAATCATCTAGTTCCAATACCCCTGCCATGGGCAGACATACCACCCACTGTATCATGTTGCCCAGGGCCCCATCCAACCTAGCCCAGGACCCCATCCAACCCAACTGTAGTGATTGTATATTAAAAGGGGCAGATTAAAAGCAGCAATGCAACTTAACATTGTAGATAGGACTTAGGCACAATACAGGACTATTTCAAAATTCTGATCTTGACAATCTGTTTTAACTTAAGAGGTATAAAGTATGTGAACACTCAGTAGAGTAAGCCCCAGAAGTCCTGGTCTTTCCTCCCAGGTAATGTTCTGATGATCCATAAAACTGGGCTCATTTCTGTGCCCATTCCATCTGTATTTTAGGCCTAAAAACAGTTAAAAATGCAACCTTTAGCCACTCTAGAGGAATTAGGGGTGAGTTAGTTTGTGAGCCACTCTGTAATTGGTGTAAATGAACATACTCTGTAGTGGTGTTGCATAAGTCCCAGTGCTAATAACATAACTGGCAAACCTCACGCTGTGGATTGGTATCACCTAAGTTTCTTGATTTCTTGATTTATTACATTTTATTAATCTGTTGTCCTCTTCTTCCTTTCAAAATCTCATGATAACAGTCTGTAGATGAAGAGAGTCTTGATGTTGTAATAGGTATAAAATACATAGCAGGAAACAACAGGAAAAAAGTAGGCATTCCTAAATGGCCATGAAGCTTATTTAGCATATGCTTTGTGCTTGGACTCAACAGGATTTTTCTGCTGTGTTGTTGGAGGTGCTGGTATTACTGATAATGATCCATTTGTCACAGATTGACTGGACATAGTCATCACCAAGAAGAATTATATCCAAGATACCTGGTCTTACCAAATCTCCACCTGCCAAGGTCATTTTCACCTTCCAGAAATACTAATTCTCCATCTGCCTAAATCATGGCTGTCAGCACTATCACTACAGTCATTAGCAGTGCCGTGGATTGTGTCCATGATCTTGTCTTTCTAAAATGTTTTTTTTTTAGAAACACTTTCAGCTTTCCTAGAACTCATCTCTTGTTAATGATCCTTCTCTGATGTCAATAAACATGACATCAGAAAATCTGAAGTATCATGTGCCAGTATTTTAGTTTCACATAGTGACTCCAGAATAGCCCTGGCCAAGATATTCTACCAGAACATCAAGAAAGTAGGGAGGGCAGGAGGAAGACCTTTGTGGATTTCTGCCTCAAGCTTGAGAGGTTCTTTGGAGAATTCAATAGCCCTTGTACTTCTGTAGTGTAAAAAATGTAACTGCAAGGGAAATAGAAAAAGGATAGGGCACAATTTAATTCTGCCTTGGATTTGATTTAAATTTTATGTGTTTCTGGTTGCTGTTATGCTATGGCTGAACTACAGCTCACTGTCTACTGTTGTATGCATATCATATCCTATCATGATTGGTATAGCTGATTCTGGCTTTTCTAGAAATCCTCTTGGAGGAGAGAGGATTCTGTCTCTGAAGTGAAAGCTGGATTATTTCTGACAGAGGAGGATAAAGCCTAGAGGCTTGCTTCTCTGTCACTAATGAGTTGAGAAAAGTCATTTATCCCATGTTTGTCCCATCTTCCTTATTTGGAACATTCACATAAAATATATCGTATCCACTGAGCTTCTTGCATAAAAGTAACTTTACAAGTTAAAGCAAGAAGTATCTGAAAAGGGTTGTTGAAAATCCACAACAAAACAGTATTCATTTTCATTATTGAACAGGAATTCCTTTCCTTATGATCTGACAATATCCCTATGACGTTGGAAGGCAATTTCTGATGTCTTTAGTCAGTGGCTACAGAGGCTTTACAGAGAGTGAGCTCCCACCAGCTCTTGTGGAATTAGCAGTTAAAATATAACCCAGGGACCTAGGAAGTACTCAATATAATGAAAAATTACCATATGGAGCTTTTTTACTAGAAAGCTGAGGAATGTACCTTTTGCATATTACCATTTCTCAGCATACACTTGATGTGCTGAGGGAAGACTTCGTGCAAAGCTTTCCCTCCTCATTGCAGCCATATCTATTTCTAACACACGAAACAATCTGCTTTTCTAAAAGTTTCTTTTTGCTTCACTCCTGCTGTGTCTTTTTTTAAAATAATTCTAGTTCTCTCTGCCAGTTCCCATATATCTTTCTCACTGTGAGCTGCTCCCATTACCACTCCCTTTTCCCTGAGGCTCTGGCATATGATGCCAATTTTTATGCTAGCAGCCCAGATACCCAGCTGACTGTGGAAAGCAAAGACCAACAGGTCAACCTACAGATCAACCAAATCTCCTTCTGAAATGTTTATGTGTCAAATCTGAGCTAACTGAAGAGGTACCTTATACAGTAAATGGGAAGATATAGATCTTTTCAGAGGCTGATTTGTCTTCTTCCACAGAGGAAGCCGAAAGAGCTGTCTCAGATTAGATATGAGATAAACAAGAAAAGTAATATCATTCTGTGTCCAATGCTTCTTTCCATCTGTGCAAGAAATGATTGTCTGCTTTTTCCTTTTCCTGAAAACTGGGCCTTGCAATAAGTAGAGGAGTAAAGAGTAACTGCTGAAGGGCTACACTTTTTTATAGAAGTAGTCTAAGTTCAGGACATTTTCAGTATTTGCTTTTATTTACCCAAAAAAGTAATGCTTTTTCTTTTTCCTTTCTTTGTTTTTTTTTTTTTTTTCCCCTTTTCTTCTTTTTTCTTAAACAAAAGCTGAAATTTACTGTGTGCTTCTATTAACTAGTTATTGGCATATTGCTCCTAACAAACTCCTTCTGGCCATTCAGCTCCATTAGGCTGACTGCTGGACTGCATGCAGCTAATGCTTCCAGATGTATTTTTTCCCTTCTGTTGTTCTAGCAGATATGGCAGGAACATCTGGATTTACAGGGTGAGATTCTAACCCGTGAAGAGTCGTTCAAGGTTCACTTAGCCCAACACAAATCAACTTCATTCAGTATGCAGTAAACCTTCAAACAAATTAGGGAATCCAAAAATAGACAACATTTGGTGATTACTAGTACATAAAATTTTGTTGCCATTTACATCACTCAAAATTCAGTTTCATTTCATTCATCTTAATCCTCACTTTTATAATTGAGACACAGTAAGGTAAGTCTATTCAGCTGCTGGTTTTTCCTTCTTATTTTTAATGACAGAATCTAGTATGGGTCTTCAGAGTGAGAATATTAATTGCTGCTGCTGTGCATCAAGTGCAAGGTCTGGCAGCGTGCTTGCCATCTTACAAAGTCATGAGTATGTAGCGACTTACTGTCACTCCAGGTGTATAAAAGAACAGTCTCTAGCTTCCAAAGCAAACCACTCATGTAAACCAACCACTCTGGGCTCCCCCTCCCCTTCCCCCCTGAGTATTCTTCCTTATTTAGCCCATACACCAAATTCTCAAAAGGGGTGAATATATATTGACATATGGTATTATGAAATCATTATTCTAAACAGATTTTGTGATTTGAAGCAGAACAATGAGAATCCTTACTGGGTCTGCTTTGGATGTGCAGTAAGAGTAGAAAAATTTAGATAATTGTTATACATGCCCAAAAACAGTGCTTATAAATTTTGCATAGACAAGTTTTAAAGATATGTATGCACTTACATATGCTTTAACATATTTTATTTCACAGGATCAAGCTAAAAGGATACTTAAAATCAGAACTACGCTTCTAGGATTGCTTCATTTAATAAAAAGTAGAAATTGTCAAACTAATTGCCCTGCTTAAATGTATATTTAGAAGTATATATTCCTCCTTTTTCTTGAAAAGTGGTTCTACTAGATATGTTTAAGAGATATTCCATTCTGGATTTCTGCTGCCTATATTTTCCTCTATGATTCAATGACATAAATAAAGCTTGTAATAAGTACTGGTAGATTACATTTACAGTTATTTATTCAGGAAAATTACTAAGGACAATAAGAAGCTTTGACATACCTTGTAAAGGCTTTATTTAAATGGAAAGCTGTTTGAATCTATCCAGCATCAAATGATTCAGATGCTGTTAAGAGAATGGAAGCTATTCTTAATCCATATTCAATCTAAGAGTAGATTTTTCAGCAATTTATTATTGGTATTTGCACATCTGTGAAGCCTTATCTTTTCAACCTCTTTTGTCTTAGAAATGTTTCGTATCTATGGAATGTTGCAAATTGTTTGGTTTGGTTATTTTTTTGTGTGTGTAGAACTGGTGTATAGAGCATTGTAAGATCTCAGATGATGCTTCCACAGTGCAACCTGTGTGGGTTCATGGGCTCATGAATGCACAGCCAACCCCAGGATTTGCTCCTAAAAGGTTTTTTCCATCTGATTTCATGACAGTGACAGACCTCAATTTAAAATACAAGTATTTTACATGCCTCCCTACTCTGCAAATTTACCTGCCATTTTGGATAAGTAATTTCCATCCTGTGTTTTTTGTTCCCATATGGTATTGTAAAACAATTGTAAGAAAACAGATGTCGGAGATTTCAAACAGCAATTAGCTGCTATACTTTACTGACATATATTTCTCATTGTGATAGTGAGAGTTTATTCTTATTGTTGCCAACTTCGGAACATCGGTATAATGAAAGTAGTGAAACATCAATCAGTGAAAGGTATGAAAGAAGTGCAAGAAAAAAAAGAGACTGGAATGCAAATCTGTCACAAGAGTGAATTTAAGAGAAATACACTAATTGACTTAAATGGAAAGAGTTTTCATCAGTTTTGTTCTAAGTTTATATGCCATCCAAAGAGCTTAGGTTGGACTGATGGTTAAGATAGTTTCTAGATGGCTGGGGCAAGTGGGTCTCCTGTGTGTGGCTCTCTCCAGCCTGTGCTTATGCAGACCTGGTTATCTGTGGCTGGGAGGTGTGGCACTGCCTTCAAAGCAGCTCCAGTAGAAGGGATATTCCTGGCTGCCCCTTAATGCTGTTGCCTGCTCTCTGCCAAATGAGGCTGCAGTGTATTTGTATTTTTTGTGTATGACAAAGCATAAAATGTAGGGTTTATGCCACATCATTTTTGTCTACATGCAAGGCTAATCAGTTAGGCTTCCTCTAATTAAATGCAGTGTAATAAGTCCTTCTACAGCACAAATAGTCTCATCCTTGTATACATCTCTAAGCAGGTCAAATGATCAGTACCTTAGAGACTTCTGTTTCTCTCTGGTGACTATGACAGGTACTAAGACAATTTGCTTAAGTTCATGAATATTCAGTGTGGATCTGTGGAATTTCTGTACTACAAGTCCTTAAGACTTTTGCTTTATAGACAATGTATTATTGATAGGTTCAGGGTCACACATCTAAGAACAACCGTGGAGATAGCCAAAATATTCTAGGTGATTTAGATTTTTAAAAATCCAGTTCTTGGATGAGGAGCATAAAATTCACATAGTACAACAGAAAAATACAAGGATAAAGAAATATGGAGATGAATATATAAGTTACAGAAGTAATGAGGTGTGATAACCTTGGATTTATGCATTCACTTCAATTGGTTGTGGGCTGAATTTTTTGTTACCTGCCAGCTTCAGTTTAATAGCTATTGCCTTATGGTAGTCTTTTGCACAGAAAAGAGAGGTCAGAGAAAATAAGTCACTTAGTCTTTCAGAAATAGCTTTTGTTAGGTGAGAAAGCAGTTATAGCTTTGTGACTTTCTGAAATGCAGTTCCACCAAACAATTCAGGGTGTGTGCTTTTCTGTTACTTTTCTTTCACAGTCTGCCTCCATTTGTTTGTCATGGCATGCTTCTCAGCGGGGGTTTTCCACCTTATCTCTTTACTGACATTTTTGTTTTCTTTCCCTCCACCTTCATTCCCACACACAGTAGTATCTCAGTTGTATCTTGATGTGAGCATAGGAAAAAAGATACAGCTCTCCTTCCAGAATCTCAGAAGGGCTGTCAGTGACCACTGAGTAGAAGCCATTTGTAGCTGTGGACGTTTCCACCATCTAGACACGACTTTTTAAGAACCTTTGTTTTTTGGGAGGTTTGTTTTTTATTTTTTCTGAGAGGTAGAATATGTTCAACATGACAGCTATATGACCACCCTCTAGTTCTAGAAAGTGAATACTACAGAATTTTAAACATCTGTAACTGAAGGGAAAAATTCTGGCACTATAGCTCAGCCATATACACTTCTCTCAGGTAGATCATGTACCCCCTTGATATTATGTTACTGTGAATTTAGCTAGCATGTGCTAAAATCTTTTTGTGAAATCAGCATATTATGGACAGTCATAAAGAGAAGGTTTTAGGAGAAAAAGAATATTTTTTAATAGATCAACTGATACTGTTCGAAAATGCAAAAAAGCTTTGGGTGTACAGAAGCCTTCACATGTAAGATCCCCATAGCTGCCTTAACACCATTACCACACAGTCAAATTCCTCAAAAATATGAATTTAAATTAATGGAATTAATAAGTCTGATGAATTGTTTGTAACAGTGTACAAAATATTAGCTAACTATTCAGAAATAATCATATAACTGGACATATTGCATGTTCCAGTTAATTGCAATTGGTTTTGAACATGCATATTTCAAAACCAAACTTGTACGTTTCCAGATTTTTCTGCTAATGAAACAATAACATTGTAGCAAGAATGCATAATGAATACTTAGTACAGAAATACACAGCAGCAGCATTTGAACTGAATAACTTTCTCTGTTCTACTTGAACCATTGTTCCATTTGCTTTAGTAGAAAGAAATATCACAATTATCTACTAATTTTGTTAATGCTATAGGAGAGAAAATGTCATTTCAGCCCCCCTAGAGAATTATCTATCTTATTCTCCCTACTCTTACTACCTATTTAAAGGATTCTGAACTCCTAAAGTCCAAAACCACTCTGCTAATGCATAATGAGAAAAAAAAAAACTAAAAACAAACAAACAAACAAAAACAACAACAAAAAACAACCCAACAATATAATTTCAGTAAATTCCAGTATAATTCTTTGGAAACTCTTTAATATTTCCTTGCATGCCGTCTAGGAAATAAATGACTGAGAATTTCAGTGGTGATTAATTAATGATGAGATATCGTGGAAGCAGAGAGAAAAGTGGTCACTGGAAAACAAAGAAAATTTTACTCTTGTGATAAATAATTGTGATATTTTCTGTGCTTATTCCCTACTTCCTCAACTGGAAAACCTCATAGCTTTCTTTTGTTGGTTCTGCTGTTTCTAATAACAGTAACTGCATGTGAGAAGGTAGAAATCATGTGCCATAGACTGGACTCTCATGGCATATGTACAGTCAGGGCTGACAAGCAAGGAGACACAGACACTTAACCACGAGCTATTTCCTACATGCAGAAACCTACTTGAGCAAGGTAAGAAAAAGTTTTAAATTTTCCCATTGTAGCACCTTTAAATTTTGTGGATATGATAGAGAAACTAGGGGAAATTAGGGTCTCCTTCCTTTTCTCCACGCTGTGATTTTCTCTGCAGTGATTATAAACAATAAGTCCAGATAACTACTTCTGCATGGTAGATGTCTGGATAGAAGCCCAATGTCTGCTGAAATTAATCCCACTATCTATGCTTTTACCCTTGCTGCACCCTTTTCAAGTTTATGACAGAGAGAAGTATCAGCAGTTGCAGATCCTACAGCTCCAATCAAGAACTTCCTGAGTTTCACAGAGCTTTCAATTTCCTACCCCTCCCTCCCTAGACAGTGTAGAAATGCTAGAAGCAGTAGGTAGGAAGCAATGTACTGGCAGCTTGTAGGAGTGTGAGATGAGTATGTGATGAAGGGGTGTGGCAGCAGTGTAATGGCAGAAAATCTGAAAAGTGGGAGTCCTTGTGAAAAAAAAAAGAGGTGAACAAAAACTAGAGCAGGGAAATGCATGCTATATTTAGAATGGTAGCTGAAAAAAATATTGAGTGAAAGTGTAATAAGAAGTATTGTGGAGATGTGAGTCATTGTAGGAGGAGGTGAGTTGAACAGGAAGACTTACAGAAAATAGTTGGAGGGAAATTTTAAAAGACAAGGAAGAGTTAGCTAGCATATAGATTCACTTTTGTATGAGAAATGAGTGAACAAACTAGTAGTTTTCAAGCCCAGAAAAGAACTGATTTGGGAGAAATACAAAATAAGTCTATAAAATGGTGAATGTTAAAGAGAAGGTAGATTATTTCTTTCACTCTTTCAAAAAAGAAGAATTAACTTTTGATGAAGTTAGCAGTATCTGAACTCAAAAAGAAGAAAAGAAACCTGAAGACTTGTGAAATTTTTTGTCAGATGATGTCCTTGAAATTAAAAGCTTATATAGACTTGAGACGAAAAAGTCTGAGGAAGATAATGTCATTTAAAGTTACTAATTATGTGGCAACCAGAGGCAGTTCAGCAAATCCACTGAACTGAAAATGTTTAGAGGCAGAGAGAATTCTGGAAGTATCATGTATTCTTGTTTTGTTTGTATTTCACCTTAGGTATTTGCTTACAGCTATTGCTAGAGAAAGCATACTGAGTTAGATGATCCTTGGCCTAACACAGCATGGCTGCATTTATTTTCTAAACAGGGATGAGAAAGAGAAAAAAGGACTACTATAATTCAGAAAGTATTATGGAGGCAGTATTTAGGAAATACGTTTTTCTCAGAACATACATTTTAAAAAAAATATGCTTAGGAATTATTATTTTAAAGCAAGTCTTCCTAAGTACATCAGTCTATAGAGAGAATTTCCAAATCAATTTCTAGCAGTCTCTAAGTAATGGCACAATCTGTTTCTGATATGTTGTTTTGATTACTATATATGTAAAAAAAACCCAAACTCAAACCAAAACAAAAACCAAAAACAGACAAAAAAGCACAAAAAAAAAGACCCCAAGCCCCTCTCCTTAATAATATTCTATTTCATTTAACCTAACTGGAAAAGATTTATCTGAAACCTGTGTTGATGTCAGGGAAATTAGGCTTATGCCAGTTAACTCAAGAGACTGTCGTACAATGGTTTACCTCAGACAAAGCCTTCTGAAACCACCACGTCATAAAAAGGCCAAAGGCCATGCCACTCTTTTGTATGGCCTTCCATCAAACTGTGTTTATGGACACCCAAAAGCTGAGCTCCTGGAGGGCACAGTAGGGGTCTTAGCGCTGTGTGGCGCCTGTCAGTGCAATGAGAGACATATCAAACATCTGCTGCCTTTCATTTATTGATACTGATAGGTGCATTTTAAATAATTCCATACTCAGAAAAAGTGGTGAATAGCTTAAGAAGTGTGATGTGCACACAATAGAAGTACCGTGCTCAGGTAGCCATGCAAATGGCTGTACAGGAAGCAGCTTAATCTTCCTTACTAATGCCTGAAAGGATGGTGACATCCATCAAATAAAGTATAATTGCCTTTCTCTAATATAAGTGAGTATTACAATTATCTTAATATAATGGATCCAGAAATATCTTAAATCTGCCAGATTAATAAACAAACAAGCTCAGCATAGTGGCCAGACAAGAGGTCAGATCATGTTGCCCTGAGGTTAATTGGAGTTTTTCTACTGAATTAAATTAGGTAAGTGTTCAGAAGTAAATGCTTGAACATTCCTGAAAGGCTTCCTTTCAGTGAAGGGAAGGTGAACATAAGCAAGCTTTGGTTACATGTTATGTCCAAGGCACAATTTTTTCTTGTGGCTTTAATCCGTAAACCAAACCTCACTCTTTTGCTTTTCTTATCTTTATAGCCATTCTTATCTACTATCTATAAGTAATATACTTTAAACAGCCAGTACTGAAAAGAAACTGGACTCTCACTCTGGTTTTTATTCTGGGGTGTTGCTGTTGTGCAGACAGCAGGCAAAAAATGGCATCCCATAACCTCTGTCTTGCAAACTGTAGTCAAAAGACTGCATTATTTTTATTGAGAAATTATCTCTTTCTGATTATCTGTGACTTCCTCTGCATTATTTAGAAAGTGAACAACCTGACATTGTTAAAAACTTCACCATTCACTAGGTAGGATAGGTAGATAGGAAAAAAAACCAACCAAACAAACAGTGTTAGGCATTAATATCAGTGTTAATTAAACTTTATTCTTTTGTCCATCTAGTGTAATACTTACTTTATCCTTTGCCAATTTGAATTTCATCCTAGTGATATTTATGTCTACCTGTCCTAGATGTTCACAGTATTGGACAAAGTGCTGGGTCATACTGGAACTGTTACTTAGCTTTTAAAACCTTGAGTATAAATTTGAATGCATTTTTGTGTGTGTGTATGTGTGTGTTCAGGAAAAGAAGAAAGGAAGGAAAAGAGGAAATGAAGAAGGCAGAAACAAGCAAAACAGTAGTACTTTCTTAAAAACCCTACTCCTAAACCCATATTTAACCATGTCAATAAAAATGATTTAAACTCTGAAAATGAGGCCAGTGAATGAGCCAATGAGGCCATGAAGAACTACAGGTGCTTTACACTTCAAAAAATTGATCTTGAATGTAGAAACCTAACATCTAGCAATCAAATCTGAAATTTTTATTAAGCTCTGCTCATGCCAGAGGCTGTTTCTTCATCATATTACCCTTCATTCCATTCTCATATGTTTATGTATAACAAAGAAAAGAAGCTCTAAAGTTTAAGCAAGGAAAGGAAATAGGGTTAGAAATTGAAACATAAAATGTCATTTTTAGCATAAGTTTTATTTTTGTTATTGATTATATGAAGCTGCACCTTGAATGTAAATCTTTGGGGGATTTTTTACAATGTTGCTGGTTTTAATATATATTTTCTGGAAAATGTTCTCATTTGCTATCAAAATTAATGCAAGGCACAGATAAAAGAACATTTAGTTTAGAGGGGAAAGTACCTTAGGAGAATCCAGTTGTGGTTTTTTTTAATATATTTTTTGTTTACTTTTTCTTTTAACTAGTGACAGTCTTCTACTTACTAGTAAGTATGTCTCAAAAGGCTAAGACAGTTCAGTTAACATAAAATTATTGAGAAGCTCATTCAAATTTTGTTTGATTTTTTCCTCATAGGTTCTCTCCAATTGGAGGTTTCCTTCTTTTCTCTCTCTCATTTCAGAGCTGATAGTTTATTGGAAACAGATTTTTTTATGGACACATAGCAGTTTTAATAGAAACAAACAAACAAACAAAAAGTGTTAAGAAATCTTTTGACAAGGTGGTAGCACTTTCTGTCAAGTTACATCTTGGAAGTAACACCCATTTCCTCTTTAAGTAGGATTTAAAGTAGGAATTAAAGTAGGATTTTAAGTAGGAATTAAAGGCTTTCTCCCTCCCCCCTCCCCCCCACCCTTTTGAAATAGATGGTCCAGGTCCATTCAGTTTTCTAATTTACAAAGTTAAGATCTGATTCTATGTAACACAAACACCAGGGTCTTTGGGGATTGGAGTGTTTTCTTTTAATTATTTTCATATATGATAAATAAACCAAAAAAAAAGTCAAATTGATAGGTCTTGAGTTCATCAAAACATTAAAGAAAAAACAAGCAAACACACTTCCACCCTTGCCAAGTTTTGAATTTTCCTGGGAAAGGAAATCCATTTCCTTATCAGCCCAAATCTAGACTTTTCTGCTCCAAACGAAATAAAACTACATACCAGCTACTGCTTATATGTTTTCAGTAAGTTATAAGCTCCTAGAAGATTGGGAATAACTCATTATAGCAGACATAGGAAAGAACAAAGTGCCACTCTGCTTGTTCATTGATTTAAAATAATTCTCTTCCCTAGGTCTTCTGCCTACACTTCATTTGAGGGAAAAGCTAAAGGGGTAAAAAAGGAAAGTGGTAAAAATAATTCAAGAGAACCAGTAGCTATACATATCCATAGTTGTGTAACTGCATGTGTGTGTATATATATTTCATAGGTATATATTTAAATATTTCATAATAACGTGTATGCACTTCATTTTTTAGGGCCTGGGAAATAGCAGTTAGAAAAAAAAAAGGAAAGCTTGTATCCATACCAGCACTGTAGTGAGACATTTTGGGCACTTTGATTGCAGGCTTGATATCTTTTCCCCTTCTCTTCCATGTATCCCCCTCTATCCCCTACACCCTGGCATAACTTACACTTAGTGCTGAAACAACCTGCAGCCTCTTGTACTCGTGTAGTTGTTTGTCAGTGTTTTACCTCACCCTTACAGTGGCCCTGTGTGGGACTCTTCCACTGAAGAATTCATGAAGGAGATAGATGGAGCCCTTGGCTGTGGAGAATTCTGTGTGAAAAGGAAGAAAGAAGAGAATGACAAGTGTTACTAAGTCGCTGGAGATTCAAAGGAAGGAAATCCAGTGTTTGTCATACTATGAGCAGTTTTCTGTATTTTTCAGTCAGGAATTGTGCCACTGGCAAAATAATTAAAGGAAGGAGTTCCCTTGCAGTCATGTTTTTTTGCTTCTTATCTAAGCAGCACTGAGAGTACCACAGATCCAATATAAGATGTGACTTAGAAAGTAAAAAGAAAGGAGGGAAAATTTCCATTGCTATGAATATACTTCCAGTGCTCTATTCACAGCATGAAAAAGAGGGCTAATAAGATAACAAAGTATGTGATGAAGTGTAGCAAGCTTGATCTGCTGCATGCAATATGTGAGTGGAGACAGCCATTAATAGCTCTTTCAAACTCTTAAGAGCTGCAACGCAAATATTATTAATAGCCTTCTCCTAATTGCCATTCAAGGGAGGTGACACAGCGTTTCAGGGAAGTCCAGCTTCACTCTGCTATCCTGAAGAGCCTAAATCTTGTGAGTAGGTATTTACTCAGAAGGGGACCAAGGTGTCTTATGTTCCAGATGGAAGTAGAGGATTCCAAAGCATATTTTTTCCTTTATTTTAAGTTGCACAGTGAGCTACATGAGATCCATGTTTTTGGGTCTAGCTGTATCACTAGATGGCCATTAGAGAGCAGAGCTCTATTTTGAAATTAGAGGAAAATCTCCTTCATGATCCTTATCCCTTTGATACAGTATAAACAGCTGTTATTTCTCTGTTTGCTACATCTTCACACTCCAGTGCTTCCCAAACCCCATTAATTTACCTGGCTGCTGTGCTTCTGCTTGCTCTGCCCACCTCTCACAGAGCTGTTACTGTCCTCAGACCACCCAAGCTGCTCCACAGCCGACACACTTGCACCCTTCCCTTAAAAGAGAGGGATTCGTTGCTTAATTGGTTGATCAGCTGACAGACAGCTCAGCTTGGCAAATAATTTCCAAGGATTTATCTGATACAAAGGAGCAGCTCAACTTTCTTTTCCAAAGACATCAGGCATCAGCCCCTTCACGGGCTGACTGACAGGTCTAGTGTTAATTTAAGTCTCCTGTCTAATGAAAATTTTCTGTATTTGGAAGAAGGATGGGAGAGCCAAGCATCCCTTTCTGTAGCATTCCTTCTATTCTGGGTAGACATCATTCCTCTATCTAGTGTTACGCCCATTCACAGCTTGGAAAGCAGGAGCTTGGTCATTTCCCAGCAAAAACTCCATGACTCCTAAACATCTTCTTATCCCTCTTATTTTCTCAAATGTATGGCAAAGGGGAATGTTCCTGTTTTATTTCAAGAAGCCTCTGGAAAAAAAAAAATAAGTACAAAAGTGTAATTACTAATGATGTAACTATTGTGCTTCTGTTCCCTTTTGATCTCATCTGACAGTGAGAAGCACAAGCCGCCTTTGCTGGGAAAGACTGGATGCTGAGGAGATCTGCACTGCTTCAGATCACTCCTCCCAGCTACAGAAATGCATGAGCAGTAGCTGTTCACTTCAAAGCAGCATTATGGAGACAAGGGCCTTTCTTTCAGTCTGCTCTGCAAAAGTCCTCAGCAGCTTACACTAGATGAGAGATAGTGTAGACATGCGGCAGCTCTGATGTGACTCATCACTAACACCTTGGGAAAACATTTTGGAAACAACATTGAATCTGTTGTCAGTCATAATCTACACAGACCACATGCACTAACCAGGAAAATGAAAATTGCAACGTTGGTCATTTGGTCTCCTTCCATTGAAAGTGTTACTGCATTAAAGTAGTCTGAATTTAGGTATTCTTTTACTAGTTTAAATTACCTTAATATTAAGTAAAGATAAGATGAAAACTTGTCTCTCTATACTGGATAATCTCTTTCCTGTACATATTATTGATCTGCTATATGTATACTGAATTGTCTAAGAGGAGAGTAAACCAAATAGTTTAGCGCTTCAACCATTGAAAAAAAACGAAACCAAGAGAGTCCTGAGCCTTCCTTATATTGTGCAAGTTTTCATCTTATCTTTACTTAATATTAAGGTAATTTAAGCTAATAAAACAATACCTAAAGATGCACTACCATTCCAATTTTAAACATATTATAAATTAATATTTTCAATTAATGCTTAGAACAATGACATGCCTATGTAGAATTCAAGAAATATTACATGCAAAATTATAACTCTCTTGGCTCACTGTGTTACAGTGTAATTTAGATCTATAACTACACTAATATAACATTTTGGTGTTTTATTATACTTCTGTGCTAATATTTAGAATCAAAGGTGTATAAGAATAAAGTAAAATTATTTATGTGGTAATGAGATAAATATCATAATTGCAAATAACTTGCAAAGTTCAACATTAATTACTTTTAACTTTTTAAACGTCTATTTGTATTTCAGTAAAATTCTTTCAATAAGAAAGTATCAGACTCAATAGTCTGCAAAGTAGGTAGTGTGATTTTTGAGAGCTATTATAATACACTACATTTAGAGTGTTTTTCAGTTTTGAAAGCCAGTATCTACCCTATTCTGTCAGACACATACACAGTTACACAGAGGTGGAAAAACCTGGAAATTCTTCATCCTTTTTTATTGCCATCTTTTTTTTCTTTTTTTTTTTTTTAATAATGAAGTATTAAAATGCATATAATAATAAAACATTACATTTCTTTTAAATGGATATGAACAGATTCTTATCATTTTACTTAGACAATCAATTGCACTTATAAGGAAGTTTCCAACTTGCTTTCCAGACTATGTCAGGACATCTGAAAATAAAACATGTAGTTAGATTCATGTCCTCATAACTGAAGAAGGCAAACATCTAAATATGGGTTAATCATAAATTTTGTGTTTGTATCAGTAGACAAAAATATATACCTAATGGAGGTGGTTCAGATGACCTGCATTAGAGGTTTTTCTCAAGATGAGATAAATTCTTGCCTGGAGCTGCATATCTCCAGCTATTGTCTGTAGAGAGAAAAAAATTGTGTAAGGTTCACAACCTTAAGTTTATACATTTGATCTCAACTCATGCAACATTTGTATCTTTTCTAGAGAAAGTGGATATCTTACTATTTACTGACAGGCTAAGGACACTTGACCAGTTATGTAGATATAATGCTGAAAACAATTATTTTTTTTTAAATGTGGTTTTTGTGAACTGGGATCCCACATGAAATTTTCACAACAGCTTATTTTGAAGTTCCATAAGATTCAAGAATTTATCTTTTTCAGAAACAAGCCATTAGGGCCTGAAATTCAGAATTCAGAAACATTCCTTACAAAGAATTTCAGAAATTCAGAAGAAGGCCAGCATGACTGCAGCCGTGTTGTAAAATTGCTTCCTCTGCCCCACATTCTTTGGAACCTTTCAATGGGTTTCTGGCATTAATCATTCTTTACCTATTCATTTGTAATTTGTGGAAGGTGACTGGCAGGTAACAGGAATAATGCCAGAACAAGGCTTATGTGGACTTCAACATTTTGCAATGAAACTTGTTCTTATGTTGATATCTGCTTAATTGCTTAATTGGTATTATATTGAATATCTGCTGATTTTCATAGGTATTCATTGTTGAGAGAAAAGCCCATCAGAAAGCATGGTGGAGAAAGAAAAGAAAAAAACAAAAACTGTAGCCATGAATAAATGGTCACCAAATGTCTCTGAACCCAACAAATGCTGCTGAGAACTTATGGCACATTTCCATTTTCAAAACACAGTCTGAAGAAACGCATGCAAAGGTATTGGCAGACCTGAGGCTTTGTTACGGCTGCCCTTCTCAGCAGAGTTTAACACAGATCTTTTCTGTAAGATTTCTGTGAGGAAAACAATGTATTTCTTAGTGAGACAGCAAAAGATGCACCTTTCACTACTGTCATGGAATGATAATGGTGAGTGAAAAAGCAGAGGTATTTTTTCAGCCTTTTCAGGTTATGTTTTTCATGGGTTTTTCTTTATTTAACAACAATAATTTAATAATACTTAACCATTGAGACTGCTTTTTTCTGATTTTAGTTTTGAGAACTTTAAAAGCAGTTTCCAAATCATTCTGTCACACCTAGCAAATTTTCAGACACTGAGGAATGGGAAGAGTTGGGCAGGATAAAATCACTTTCAGTTTTTCTAAGTCTAACAAAATGTCCCTAAGCATTACCAAATTTAAAAATTTTGTTCCTTTTTCTGAGTAGAGGTGCCTATTGAAGATGAGATAAAGAGATGTGCAATTCAACTTAGAGAAGAAAGGTAATATGATGATTATATATGGCCAGATGTGGAAAATGTCTTTCTCTGCATATGATTTGGTTTAATTGTACAAAGTACTCCCCTGGTAGTTCTGTTAGTCTGTGAATCTGTAGAGTCTTCTGTGGACACTGCTTTTTGTCCATCATTCTCTGATAAAAGGAAGTTTTATATTGCTGAATAAGAATTTAGACTCTTTATCTTACATAATAATAATAATAATAGCAACAACAACAATAATAATGATAATATAAATATAATATATATAACTTGGAGAGAGATGTTCTCTCCTTTGTTTATTTCCCCGTGGAGCTGACCACAGAATCCTTCTGTACTAACCCAATGTGGAATTAGATTCAGTCTTAACAGACAGGCATCCTCAAATTCTCTGAACAGCAGTAGCAGCCATACTGATATTGAAATTAAAATCCAGATGATTTTGATTTTATATATGTGAGTTGGTAAGTTTGCTGATCAAGTAAGAATTTAGCTCCAGTGATGATGCTTCCAGCTAGTAGGCATCCTGTATATTCTGTCAAATGTTTCTTTTTCTTTCTTCATTCATTGGGCATGTTTTGCCACATTTTTAAAGTTTCCATTATTCCTTCCTAATCTTTCAGTTTTTAAATATCACAGCCCATAAACTAAAAATTTTGTTCAGCTGCTTCTCCCACAGTTGTATTACTCTTTTCTGAATAAATTTATTTATTGCTCATACTTATATAACAAACAATTCCTTTAAAAATTCTTGAGCATTTTCTAGTATGAAATTTACATATTCTAGTGTAAAAATGGAATTACACTAATGATACTTTTGTTAGTTTTCCTTATTTTAGCATATGATTACTGTTCTCATCAACAGTAACAGAAGGTTCCTTGTTCCTGGCATCATTTATCATACTACATTCATACATAATGTTTTGTTAAAAATAAAAAAAAATCAAGATTTTTTTTTTCATTACATTGCTGTTCTCTCTGTAAAAGAAAGCTGAAAGTTTAATGTAAATTACCAATGGTAAATACAGACATCTGTAGCTGCTGGTGATGTACTTTCCTAAAGAGAAATAATCCTGGGTTTGCTGCCATGTAGAGGTGAGGTAAAATTCAAGAACAATTTCTTCAGCTGTTGAAAGTGTTTCTCTGAAACAAATGCCCTTTTCTTTTTTTTTTTTTTTTTCAAAAGTCCCATAGAGTACAAGGATGTAAATAAATAATTTTCCTTCAACAGTTTTTATGTAGTTTTGTTTGATTTTTCCCCTTGGCTAGTTTACTTAATGGCCTGCTCCCTTGTATTTAAGGAAACTCCCTTATATTAAGAAAACTTGTGAAACATGAACCAAAGGACATGATATGCTAGCCACTGAAGCAGACCTTGTCTATTCACTCATTTATGAGCAGCTCAGACTTTATGATGTAAAGTATAGTTATTAGGGAAGGAGATTATGAAAAGTCAATTTCTTCAGCTGTTTTTGTGACAAGCTTTAAAAAGTTGATGTGTAAATTTTACTGCAGTGATTTTTTTTTTTTTTTCTCTCAGTGATTTTACAATAGCTTTGCAGTCAGATCCCAAGCACAATTTAAGGCTTAAGTAGGCACAACTTCCCACATATGTATCAGTGTCTTTCAGCTAGTTCACTTATAAACACTAAAGAAAATAAGCAGAAAACATAATTTTGTACCACCATCATGCTCTCTACTTCACATCATGTAAAAATTGGTTAAAAATTGGTTAGCATTCATTTTAAAAGTACATTTTAAAAGAGAGGAGACTCAGGCAGTAGCTCACCAAGGCTAACTACTATATTTTCCTAAGACTCTACTCCAGCAGTTGGTTCAAATCCTCCAGGCTAGGTCTCTACACTAATGCAACCATCATCAACATAGGAGACACCTTCCATGCTACTATTTATTAGCTTCTCCCCACTTAAAATTGTATTTGAGAATTATTTTTTCACATGGTAGTCTATATACATATTATGGGCTCTATTTAAGTGTTTCACAGGCAGATGAAAAAGTGATTTGAGAGAAATGAGAGCAGCAATCTACTTTTTCTTTATACATTAAATTTGCTGAACATTTACTGTTGCATTATTTCTGCTTTCCATCAATATTTTTGGAAAAAAATCAAATAAAAGTTTGCATGTGCAAATTGGAAAAGATGTATGCATAACTGCAATATATGACTTACCTCTGAGAATAAGAAATACTAATAAATGAGAAGTGAGCATTTTGAAGAACCATCTATCTTCTTTGAGATTGAGTTATAATTTTTCTCTCTTACAGAATAGGAAAGTTCCAGTTATTGTTATCTGTATTTTCCAAAGGGTGGATGCATGAACAATTGTTTATTTTTAGAATTTAGAAATGTTCATTTAATGACCCCTTAATAGTGAAATAACTCACAGTTACAGAATATCTGTGTATCCATGTATTTATTGTAGGCAAAATAATTCTGAAGATGGTAGAGGTAAAAGTGATAAACCACTATGTTAATATATCTGTCATTGCTTGATGTATGTTCCATGTTAAATCTGGCATGGAATCAGTTTCTGCACAGAAGCTCTGCTGTCACAGACAAGCTTTACCAATGGCATGTTGAATCAATGGCACTACTTTCATGCATTTTAATTTTTCTTTTTTAATGCTGTCTCATTTTTCTTCCTTGATCTTTAGCATACATGACTACTGATGGTTGATACCTGCAATTTCTAAGTAAGTAGGTAATCAGCCAACAATTTCTGAAGTGCTTCAATTACAGTTGAAATAACTAATGGCCTCTTCTATTACACAGATTTGGAGAAATATCTCATGCCGAGTATCACCAGGAAAGAGAGAACCTTTGTGGCTCATTAAAGGCTGTGGCAAATGCTCTTTATAACAATGTGAGCCGAGCAAGGAAACAGGTGAAAAAAACAGCAAACACAGATGTAAACAATTGTTTTCATTCCTAAAGTGAGGAGAAGATTCTTGTGCCGAAGCTACAAATGAACAGTCTTTACCTGAGCAGGGCTTTCTCTGCTCACCAAGGAAATTGAACCATTCAATGCATTAATACAGGCATCAAATATTAGTTATGTATATTTTTCCTAGGTAGTCCTTAGAAATTCAGTTTACAAAAACAACTGGGATTCTCAACATTTAAAAAGTAGAGATAAAAACTCTTCTTTTCTTGGACTGTGAGGATCGTCTTTTATTTTTAAATTATTTATCTAAAATGGGCTACAGTACATTTGTAAGCTTAGGATGGACCTTTATTCAGAGTTAATCCTTCATTTCTTTGGAATATTATTTGCATTCTTGACACTCTATCTAAGCTGTAATAGATGTGAAATCACTTTTAAAACAGGAAGAACCAAGAAAAAAAGAAGGAGGGTGTAGTTAGGTGGGGGTTGGCCCCCACTCCCAGGCAACAAGTGACAGCACAGGAGGAAATGCCCTCAAGTTGCTCTAGGGGAGGTTTAGATTGGATATTTGGAAAAATTTCTTCATGGCAGGGGTTGTCATGCATTTGAAAAAACTGGCAAGGGAAGTGGCTGAGCCATTGTCCCTGGAGCTATTTAAAAGACATTTATATGTAGCACCTGGATAAATTGTTTAGTTGTGGAGTTGGGAATTCTCTGTTAATGGTTGGACTCAATGATGTAAAGCTCTTTTCCAGCCTAAATGATTCCATGATTCTACAAAATTTTGCAATACTTAATGAAGCCTTGTCTTAGGAAGATATTATCAGATACCTCAGCTACCACCTCTTGGTAAAAAATTCAAGTACTGAAAATATTTGCTTAGCATATGTATGTGATCAACACTGTGCAAAGTTACAATGTGAGATGGACATCTAGTCTAAACAGAAAAGATTAATATCTGTTTCAAAAGTAGAAATATATATGTAACAGAATTGGGAGGAGTAAGGTAACATTAGATTAAAGATTAGGTTTTGTATGGGTCAAACATTTAAAAACAAATTACTAAAACATGTCAGTACTACCTATATGTGCAGCTTTTCTTTCCTATAGGTTTCTCTTCAAAGATAGTTACTCAAGATAAATGTATATAAACAGGAAATTTCTTTCTTAAATTTTTCTTTACGCCTGAACTATTTATAATACGAAGTGTAATTCCCTGCTTGTGATGTAGCATCTGTGGCTGTAAAAAAATTATTCTCTTAGAAACTTAATAAATTAACAAAGGGAAGGAAACCATTAATCACAGGTGCAAAAGATCAACCCTTGACATATTCTGAGTGTATACATATACACATAAAACCCATTTTGTTTATAAACAAAATTGAATTATATGCATACTAAAACTGTTGAAAGGAAGGACTGCATAATTTTCAGCTAGAAAACATCAGTGTACTATATGACTTACATATATTACTATAACACATGGCTTTAGAAGTCTTCAGTGTTCCACTCCTGCTATCACATGGAGATTCAGAATGGATACTTTTCAAAATTGTATTAGTTTGCAGCTACTAACATAATTGTATTGACAAGGAAAGTTGTAGTTTGGATATGGTTTAACCATTTGAAGCAAGCTAAGAGTTTACCATTTTTTGTCAGGTGAGTATGTATTACAATTTTATAATTTGGATTTTAGCATATGCCACTGAGTGACTTTTGACTAGAATTAATGCTCTCCATCCATTCTATCCCCCAGCATAATAGTCCTTTTAGCTCCAACATAGTCGTAATAATTGGTTTTGAATTTAAAACCTGGAAAAGTACTACTCTGAAGTGGGGTCTCAATTAACTGTTGTTAAATGAACTTTTCTGTGATTTTGGTTTAAAAGGTTTTATTGTTGTTTGTGCTCTGTGAAAATGTCTCCTTTCAACATGTTTTACTAAATTCCAACACAGCCATTGAATTTGACAAAACTGTCATATACACAGCTGGGTTAACTGAGAACAGGTTTGTAGAAGTCACTTACATTGATTCACATCAGATGAAATGCTGAGATGAGGCTTTACTCATTTTCTTTAATCTTCCTAGCTTTTGGAGACTGAGAATAAAAGAATCAATGTACAATCATTCCTTGGTAAAGGGGCAGTATGTGTTCATTGAATAATACCCCTCAAAAATCTCCAGGCAGCCTCAGGTTGTAAAATAATCATCCCTGCCTTTTAGTCTTTCTAGCAGGAACCTGAACCACAAATTTATTTTCCAGAAATTGCCAAGAAATTTTTGTCTATTAGTTTCATATTGGTTTCAGGGGTGAGGCTGGAGAAAATTGATTTGGTCAGTGTAGAGAACATTCTTAACCATTTATAGCTATGGACATTTGATATAAGATCTCATGCAGTGCTATAAGTTCAATAAAATCCCCCGGGTATAAAGCATTAGACATCAGAAAGGGATGTTGCCACTGTCACTTCTTGACAGATTTTATGAACTCATCGTTTTAGTGATTGGTTATAATACTGAATTGAGAAAACATTTTTATCTCCAAAAGTAAGTTGCACCTTATTTTACCTCATTTGCCAGAATAGAAAAATAAGAAATTTCAAATGAAATGGAAATAGAGAATTAATGGGATAGAAGTATAAACTCCTTCATTAAGTTCTGCAGATCAGGTGTTTATTTCAATTTATTTATTATTTTGCTCCTTGCAACTTGAATATTTAAAATCTCTTGGAGACTACTTGAAAATAGGCTTCAGTGGAATGCTGTTCATCATCAGAGGTCAAATCATGGCAATACCACATCAAGCATGAAAAGGGAAAAGAATATTAAGAACAAAAGCAGCTCCTCAGGTGAAGCTAAAGCATTTGACCAACAGAACATGCATTGCTGATGTTTTCAGGCCGACCAGAAAAACTCACCTTGTCTGTCAGGTTTCAGATTGAGAGTGCAGAACAGGTGTTTGTCAAAATTATCTCCAAAACTAGGAAAACTTAAAAAGCAAAATCATGCCCGGAAACACAATACCTATATTTGACTACCAAGATGGGCACTTTTGAGTATAATGACAATTCTTAAAATTAAAATGAAGAAAAATATGATAATAGATATGGTAACATTTATTTTTAGTGAATTATCTTCATCATCTACATACTGAATGGATGCACCACTATAGTTTTATTTTTTACACTCTAATAAGAATTCTTGATTTATTTGCCATGAGGATTTAACCCAGTGTTTATATTCTAGAGAACAGCTTCTAGTTGCGTGAGAACATCCATTATATATACAGGCAAACAGGGAGTCATACTGGTTTGGACCCAGAATCTGAATCATGTGAGTTAATACACTCCTACAAAGCAACAAGACTGTTTACAAAGAAGAAAACCAAGCAAGCTAAAAATAAAGAGCACCATTTCACAAATATGATCCATTTTGTCCTTTTTTTCCATGTCCCTCCCAGTTATTTTTTACAGTATTTTGTTCTAATATTAGAATGTTTGAAGCCTTGATAGAAGAATCTTGATCATAGGAACATGTCATTGTTGTTTTGTGGAAGCATATAATGATATAATGTCTAAGGAAAAGAAAGAAACAATTCTTATGAGAAAGATATTCATAGAACTAAAGCAAAGCTTTGTGCTGGTGTCGGTGGCTAAAACCACAGAGAACAATGGAGTGGTGACTGCTGAGTCCCAGGCTCAGTTTGGTCCTCCAAGCTCTCCTTGTAATAGGGTACGATCCTGAGGGCACCGTCCACCCTGGCCTCCATAAATGGGATTGTGCCTAGTGTGTGAAATGTATATGTTTGTTTTTTTTTTTTTTTCCATGGGACTGAATTTATATTGCTTACTGCTAAAACAGTCTTCATTCTTCAATTAACTATTGCTGCTCAGTGCTGCCTAAGTATCAACCTAGCATAGGCAGGCTGTGATTTAATTTGAGTTTATAGAGTTAAAATTTGTTTTATATAGCTTAAGATATCTATCAGATTTCACTAGAGGCGGGTAAATAACCTCAAAAAATATTTATCTTAAGTTTAAACTCTTTTTTTTTTTTCTCACAGCATATCCATGGGGAGATAGTTTTCCACATAATTTTTAGCTCAGTAAAATGTCACATGTGGAGTTCCCAGTGATGTTTCTTCAGATAAAAAAGGGTTGAACTGGTGTAGTCATCATGGGCTGTCTCATAAATTATGTGGGAATGACTCTCTTGCCTGAAGAGACCAGATTACCCAAGGGGCTTTGAAACATCTTCCCCGGAAGTATATACCATGTAAATATCCTGGACCTGTAAGTGGCCTCTTGTAGCCTGTGTGATTTGTGCACATTTGGCCTCTCCCTTTTCCTTCCCATCCTCCGTGGTGGCACTGCAGGCAGTGTGGAGAGCTGGAGCTGGTGGAGAGCCACAGGGTAGCTTGGCAAGGCCTCCCCTGCCAGGGAAACAGAGGCAATGAGCCTAACTCTTCTGCAGTGAGCCGTGTGAGGCCAGCATGTGACGGTCCCCGAGGTCTGGCTGACAGACAAACCAAATTCCTGCTCTGGGGATACGCTGCGGTACATTGCGGAACCGGGTCCTGCTGAAGCACAAGGGCCTGATGTTTGTGAAGGGACTGCAAAAGCATGTATGTATAAATGAAAGGAAATCCCTAAAAAAATGCAGGTGGTATTTACAGAATATATTTAGCAGTATTTGCCAAACAGATTGACATTTTAGGTACTCTTATGGTCTTCTATTTTTAAATGGGAGATCCATCAGGTACTCCTGAAGTCCAAACCCTCTCTAACTGAAATGAACAGCAAGCCTCAAGTTTTTAAGCATGATTTCAGGAGAGCAAACGGAAGAAAAAAAAAAAAAAAAAAAATCAGAATGCTTGTATTTGCATGTAATTTTGTAAGCACTCATGTCAGATAACTAAGGTTGTTTCCCTTCAGATAAAGTCTTGGGGATTGAGAACTTTCATTGTCATTATCAGGTGATTTACAGCATTCACCCCAGGGAAATGAAATACTGGTGTGATTCATCTTTGATGAGCTAGAGTTTTCAAGTTTATTCTGACTTTATTTTTCAATTCATTAACATCCTGTGCATTTCCCTGTTTTTTTCTAATCTGTGTACCCATCCTTCCTTTTACTCTTTCCCTTCATTATCGTCATTTTCCCTCAGGTTCTTCTTCTTCCCTTCTCCTCTCACACACACACTGCTCTGTGTGGCATCATCAGTAAAGTGGGAAAGAGTTGTCAGCTTGCATCTCTTATTTACAAAGCAGTGGATTCATTAATCCTACATTTACTTTGTTTCATTTTTGTCATTCATTACATTAATAATAGATGTATTTATTAGGTACCCATCATTTTAATAGAAGTTGGTCCACTGTGACAGCAATTCTAAATGGGTAATTTTTCATAAATTAAAATTCCTTGCAGCGACTATAACTTCGTTTCAGTAAATTGCAATCCACAGACTTCCATAACAAAGTGCTAATTGTAACTTGGCTTTAAATGTTACATTTTGTATGCAAATTGGCCTGTGGGGAGTTATTATTTAGTATAACATTGTTAAGAACACTAACATTAGTTTGTAATTTGTTTGAAGTGGAATACCATTATTACTAATACATTACATATGACTTAGAGAAACAACATTGCTTTCCCATGAAAGATAAAAATCTTTTATCAGTCAAATTTGTTGAATGTTTTATTTTATGCTCCGTGGGAAAACAAAGGGTGACCTGAGTCATAAAATATGTATTGTGTTTTACGTTATTTGAACAGAAGGAAAGTCAAAAGAACATGACGTAATCCTCAAGCATTAAAAGCAGTGCACAGGGCCTGATCCTGCAAGTGTTTGGACAAATGAGACACTATTTGCAGGTGATTACTCTTTTTTTTTTTTTAATTTCACACGTGAAACTCTAGAATTTCTCTTCCTCCAAAAACCAAACCAGAATTTCTGGTAGGGTTTATTCTAAATGTGTGGAGTATCTCAGTGATTTCCTTGCTGCGTGTTATATTTCCTGCTTCAGTTGCTCAAAAAGTAGCACTTTGATCTGACATAAAAAAGGTGCAATGTCCTGACCATCAAAGCTTCAAAGTTCTAAAAATGGTTTCATGAATATTGCCATTAGGTCTTAATCATGCTTTGATATGGTATCAGTTTTTTTTTGTATGCAATTACATTGTGTTTGACCCTTGAGAATGAAACAACACCTTCCTATAGGTACAGGGAGAGAAAAGGCAACAGAATTGAGCCCCCAACAATGCAGTGGGAGCCCAGTGAGGGTGACTCCATGTTGTTCACTGAGCTCTGTCCAACATACCCTTGTAGCAAAACAGAGACACTCAAAGCATTGCTCTAAGTAAGGGGTGTTTACACAAACACAGCTCTATCCCTGACTGCCAATTGTACAGATGCCAAATAAGACTAAATCCCAACAGAAAGCCTAAATATTTACATGAGTTCAAAAGGAGTAACCCCATCATGTCAGAATTCTAACAAATACCCTCATCTTTTTACAGTAGGTCTCACTGCTTTAGGAAACTGAACTTGTAGGCATTTGTGAAAGCTATTCATGCCTGTCATGCTAGAGCGTGCAATCCTTTCGGCCAAAGAGAGGAGACATGAGTTCAGAAGGGTAATTGATTTAAAAAATAAATCAGAAAATTCACACCAGGGTTAGGGATAAAAACCTCCTTCTACATATCAGAAGATAGGACTTCCATTAATTTCACTGAAAATTACAAGCACTCTCATAACTTTTCAGCAGCTGTTGATTAATTGTTGAAGAAAAATAATGGGAGCCTGAGAGAATTTTGTTGATAGGAAGTTCACTTAGGTCAGCACATTTATTTGGAACACAGCTGGCCCTGGTAACCCTCTGCAAAACTTCAAGAACAGATCTGTCCAATGAACTCACTCTTCTCTGCTAAACCACTCAAAAAGCATCCCTTCTACTTTAGTAATGTAAGTGGACAGTTTATACATGTGTTTAGAACTTGAGGTTTCATTTTAAAGTAATTTAATCCAGTATTTACAGAGCGAAAAATGCAGGTGAGACTTAGGAATGTAGATGAAAATAATAAATTAATTCCTGCCTATGACAGTCATAATATAAACATTTAGATTACTCCATGGTTCTTATAGAAATATTTTCAAGTTTATTTTTTATTGATGTGTAGTGCCTGACACTCATATTGTGGTAAAATCAAAAATTTTTGGTTTACGGCAGCCTTTCAAGGTACTTGGAACCAGTTCAATTGGCTGTTCCTCCCTATGGCTGCATCTGACAGATATCACCATGTGAAAGCAGGGCCCCCTGGCTTGCACTGAGCTGCCAGTGTGGTGGGAGTGGGAAGTCAGTAGTTGCACTTCTCTCTCTTGTTTTCTAGCCCCTGGGTGAATCACCTCCAGCTTTTTGGGTAGACACTAGGGGCCCTCCTCAGTTAGGTATCATTGTCTCTTGCTTCACTGTGTGCTTGGATTCCCCACAGGGCACAAATTCAGGCATCCTCCATGGTATGGTAAGAGTACATGATAATGTACCCAGCACAGGCTGATCAGACAGATATGTTTGTTAATAAGCACCCCTTTTAAAATGAAACTGAAACTAGTCTCCCATCATGTGATGTATGAGCAAGGTAAAATGAAAGATACAAAATGATCTCAGACTGCATCAGCAGACACCTACACACGTGCATACATACATGTTGCCAGATGAAAGGGGATGCTTAAAACCAGTTCAGATTATAGGATGTATTTCTCTTCTCTAAAATACATTACACTTGTGAATATTACAAAGTTCAACCTTAGTTTTGTTTAGCTCGTTGCTTTTATCTGAAAAATGAGAAAGCTGGGCCATAGTTTGGATGGATTGTCATGACAGATGAGGTCTGGTCTCTGGGCTGCACTCAGCATCCCTGCTCCAGGAGATCAGCATTTCAGTCAGTTCTGTCACCTGGAAACTGATGTGTACAGAAAGACAACCAAACTCCAGGTCAGAACAGGGAAGGATCTTAATGTTTTACTGGCCGTGCACATGTTCTCTGAAACAATAGGAGTTCCCTGTTTCTTAGCAACACCTAATGGGCTCAGACTGGAGGCCTGCTCACATTCAGGGCAATGGTTGTGAGTTGAAGGAGCAAGATGTGAGTTCCTGATTTTTTTCCTAATTCCATTGTTCTTGGTTCAACATTGTAAAAATAGATAGCTAGTCCCACAGGAGCTATCAAGTGACCCACACCTAAGATATCCCTAAAAGCTATGCTTGAACCTTTTCTAAGTGGTAAAACAGCAAGGAAAATCTCTGTCAAGAGAGCTTTACCTCGGGAGACAAGAAGGGATACAATGACAGGATGAAGAGTAGGAATACAAAGACAAGCGATGGTAGGTTAGAATAGGGAGGGCAGAAAAAAACCAATACAGACTGCTTTCAAAAGCAAAACCCAAAATAACAAGGTAAAGAAGAAGCAAATTGCCATGAAGTAAATTGGCAGGAACACTCTGTAGAGTGCTTTTCTCTAAAAATACTTTGTAAATCGGTAGATAAAGTGCCAAAAATTATCTACATGCAGTATGGGCAATCTCAAGTCAGAAATCTTCATTGCTGTTAGAGCCAGCAGCCCCTCATCACAGTTAATCAGAGCTATCATCTTTCAATTGATGTGGATATCTAGTAATAGACATGGCTTTCCGGGACATAGTTTTTCTCCCATTGAAAGGAAAGACCAGTTTCCTTATTCCCTTCAGTGGACTCTGAATACAGGAAATTGAAAGCTATGATCAAGTATACATGGAAGTGCATGGGAAAAAAGTTTGTTGACAAAAACTAGATTTCATTTTACAGGATGAAGGATTAAATATTTGCAAGACATCACTGACCTATAATAGATCAGAATATTTTCTTTGATACTTGCCATAACTATATATACAAAATATGTGTACAGATCTTCTAGTCTTGACCATCAATGGCACACTGGTTTGGGGTTTTTTGCACTTCAAAGTCAACATGCAAGGTGTACATGCTTGATTTATTTCATGTTTAATTTTTTTTTTTTTATTTGCGGACTTGAACAGGCAATGCAACTTTGATTGAGTTGCCTGATACCCCCATTATCTGGACTGTAGATCTCCTTTTTAGCTTTTTAGAGAAAATCCTGAACTTTAGGCATGGATGGGTCTTTGTTAAAGTGCTGGGAAAGCATTTTCTTGCACACTAGTCTAATCTGTCTCCTGCAGAACACATCATAATAGGATGAAAATTGCTTCTTACCTGTTGACCAGCTGAAAATTGCATCTTTAGCTGCTTTCTCATGGAAGGTTCAGCGGCTTCCTCTTCTTTAGCAGCTAATTGAAATTCTCAGAAGAAATAAACCCCTTTTGAGTAGTCTGCAGAATGCCTAATAAAGTATTACATGCTCCCCCCTTTTAGCATTCAATCAGCAACTCCAGTTCTCTGACTTTTGCAGCAATCACTCTGGAGAATGAAGTTGTAGAACACAAGTGAGTGTGCTGAGTGTGTCTTGGTAATTTAGGAGAGATTGTTCTGTTTATTCCTGCAAGTTGCTTGTGTTGTACCGGACATTTAGTGAATAACCTTTAATTGAGGGAAAGGCCTATAATTGTCATTCATCTATCAAAAATTGGGGAAAGTCTCCAATTTTTTTAGGTAATATATAAAAACATTTTCATCTAGTTTATAATTTTAGTCAAAAATGGATTCTTCTAGCAGATAAGAGGGAGAATAAGACATAGATGGTCATGAATTTTCTTGTTTTGTTTGTTTGAAGTACTCTGATTGCTATTCGTTCCCCAGCACAGAGTTAAAGAGTGGAGAGAAGATACATTTAATTGCCAGCTACCAGAGGTCTTTGGCTCAGGAGTCACAGGGAGTTCTTTTTTATTAATACATTCTGCAATAGCTCTGTCCATTTTAGACTTTCTAGAAATGCAAGATGTCAAAGAGAGATGGTTGAGGAAGGCTGGAAAATGTTAAAGTTGCAAGTTCAGGTGCAAAATATTTGAACTTTCTTTCAACAGTCTTTTGCCTCTTACAGCTCACAGTTTTTGCTCACTTAAAGGTATGCTCAAGCTCTGAGCTGCATAAAGGCAGTTGTGAGGCTCTGTACATCCCTTCCACAAGTTATTTTTGTAACCTATATGTATGTTTAGGTAGTTCCCATATTTCAAAATAATGGGTGTTGTGAAAAGTAACAAGCTTTACATTGTTGTGCTGCCTAGAATCATGTTAGAGGGAAAAACTAGGAATTTGATGATGGTGCAGGCTGGCCCATTGTGTTTCTACATTACTTTGTTTCACCTTTTTTTCCTTAACTGCACAATATGGACACAGTGGGGGAAAGATGCAGAAGAGGTAAAGGTACAATACTACAACTTCAGTCATATCTTTTCAGATCTTTCTCAGTTATTACCTAAAGATGTGCACCTTAATGACTTGGCAGCTAGAACCAAACTTACTTTCCAATCCACAGGATACCAAGAAGTTACAGTTGCAATTGGAATTGTATCTGTAAAATCCTGCTATCTTCCAGGAGATATAGGGAATGTATGTAACTGTAACTATAAATTTCCATGAATATATCAATAATAATTTTTCATAATGGTTTTGAATGTATCCTCCCCTGGTCTTCTTCATTATGCTTTACTCACCTTCTACATAAATACTGATCTAGCAAAAGCATTGAAAAGAAGCATTTTTATTTATGCATAAAAATAGAAATGTTCTGTGATGTTGGTCTCTGAATAGCAGTGTTCATTTTGTATTCTCTTATTTTTTCCCTCACTGTTATGGCCTGACAGTTCTTATCCTGTAATAAACATGGAACACTTGGCTGGTCACAAAACAGTTCACCCTCATCAAGAGCTTATTTTGTTTCCTTGTCTTTAACTTCCTGTTGTGTTGCTTGTTTACTCTGAAATACATGCAACTTGCCTGGGTGGTCAGAAAGGAATTACAGAGCCATAGAATCATAAAATGGCTTGGATTGGAAGGAACCTTAACGATCATCTAGTTTCAATCCCCCTGCAGGGACACCTTCTTCTAGACCAGGTTGCTCAAAGCCCATCCAACCTGGTCTTGACCCCCTCCAGGGATGGAGCATACACAACTTCTCTGGGCAACCTGTTCCAGTGCCTCACAATCCTCACAAGAAAGAATTTCTAACATCTAATCTCAACCTACCTTCTTTCATTTTGAGGTTGACCTATCACTACGTGACTTTGTAAAAAGTTTCTATCTTTCTTGTAGGCTTCCTTCAGGTACTGGAAGGAATCTCTGGGATAAATCTTCAAAGCTTTCAATAACAACAATAAACAAGGGGGAGTAATTCTACTATGAGGCAGATAAACATTCTTACTTCAGTGACACAACAGTATGTGCACATCTGACCGAAAATTTCTTCATATTAGGTGTTCGCTGTTAAATTATTTTTTATATAATATATTGTCAAATCACTTAATATTTAGGAAATAAAAGAATTAAAATTAAGGTTTGACATAGAAAACATAATTGCATTGCTAAGGGAAATGCTGGTAGTTCTCTGCTTATGCATTATATGGGGCAGAGTGCATGTATTCTGTGGTGGTGAGAGCTCAGTAAGATCAATGGTCTTCCTGCTATATCCCCAGTTTTTCAAGAACCCTGATCCAAGTACTAAGCAGAACTAATTGTCACTCTTGAGCCATCAGCACTGCTCTGGTGACTCACTTTGAGGTTCACAAAAAGATGCAAGCAATATACACTCTTCCTATTACTAAAAAATTGAAAGTATTACCTCTGAAGAACGCCAGTGTAAGTCTGTTGGTACTGTGTGACCTGGCAGGGACTTCCATGTTTCTTTCTCTGATACCTTCAAAGATGACAGTTTCATTTCTACTACAAAGTTGTATTCATGCCAAAAATTCTTCCATAATCAACAAGTTTTTAATTTTTATATTTGTCACCAAAAACTAACCAACAAACAAACAAACAAAAAAACCCACCCAAACCCCCCAAAATACCACAAAACCACCAGCAAAAATATCACCCAAAAACCTACTGATTCTTTTCCCGGGCAATGACCCTATTCTATCAAGTAAATCCATAAGGAAGTTCATGAAATATTAGGCGTGGAATAGATTAAATTAGATTAAAATTCCTAAAGGATAATACAGCCTCCAAAGTTGAGGCAAAGCTACCTGACGGTGCTCTTCATGGTTTGCAAAGTGTATATTATTTCCCTAAGGAAATGTAGGAGACGTAAGGGAGAGTTTCCTAGCACTGTGTACTTCTGACTGTTTGTATCAGCATATTGCCACAACCATGTTGATAATTCAGATACCCACTGGTCTCTGGGTGCTATATGTCCACCTCTGCACACAGTGCAGGATGACAAGAGATGGTTACATTTGAGAGATAATGGTCTTGGTCTTAGACAAATGGTGACCATCACACACATCTAGAAGTACAGTGAAAAGGTGATAAACTGAGTCTTCTAAATAGGTAACTTCAAAACCAATTTCTAGGGAAGAAAAGAAAACACTTTGCCTTCTGCAAATGACTATTATTTTGTCAAATCAAAACTGTTTACTCAAAACTTTTACTCAAGTAATTTCAGCTATTCAATTGTTCACAAGTCTCTCCCCTGTATTTTATTAATAAGAAAAATATAATTGTTTTCAAGTCCCTTTATTGTCAGGTAAAAGCAAAAGTATTCTCATCCAAATTTCCTAAAAATAGAAACAGGTGAAAGATGTTAATATTTATAAATGGAGGCATTGAATTTTCCAGTGCTCACTAACACAATGTTTGCCAGTGGTACAGTAGCACCAATAAACTTCCACACCCAGTAAATCTCTCTACCTCTGTATTTTGCATTTTCCTTCTAGCTATGCACAACATCCTCTTTTTATGGTCTATTTAGTAGTGTGCGAGAGAAGTTGTTTAAACCTACTTTCCCAGAAATTCATGAATTATCTATGAAAAATCAAGATCTTTGAGATTTTAAACTTCTGTTTTGTTTTGTTTTGTTTTTTCTTTCCTTTTAGCTTTTTAGTTTGTTTTAAATCCCTCTGTGAATTAAGGAGGGTTTGTTTACCCTTTACATAATTAAGCTTGTGTTCAGGGGCAAAAGGGAACCATCAATTTCCTTGTTCATGTTTCTTCAGGCTGTAGGGGCTGATTCATGGTTGCAGGCTTCAGTCTGGTGATGCTGGTCCCCACTATCCTTGCTCTGAGTTTGCTTTCAGAAGAAGATTAATCAGTGCAGAGGGTCAGAGCAAGTTGCTTGTGAAAAGCACTCTCAGAAGCTGGAATGCACTTGTGAGAGGCTCCCACCAAGCTAACCATGAGGGGAAAGAAACTTTATTTGGTAATTCTTGCATTCATCTAACGGGTACTTTTGATATAAGAACATCAAAATGTATCTCTAAATTAGTGTCATCCACATTCAGAGCAGAGTAAGGCAGTGTGCAAATTGCTGCACTATCTTTCTCTCACAGGTTTATATCTACCTCATTACCTCCCTTTTCCCCTTCTAATTAAAACATGTGAGACATTTTAAAACAGTCTATTTATAACATGACAAAGTTGCTTTCAAAGTAATTTTCTTTTATTTAGTGTTTGATCCCTGATTTCATGCATTTTTCCTCCATCTGGCAGTTGTCACTAAGGCAGATGGCCACCAGCTGGGAGGGCAATGTAAGTATCTCCCTCTAGATCTGCTGCCAGAGCTGCTCAGTAAATGCGATGTGAAGGAAAACTGTGTCAGTCTATTACCCATGCAATGAGCTCACTTACTGACTTGTCACCACTTCAGATTCTGACGATGAAATTCCACTCTGAAGCTGGAAGCTAGGAGAGGGCTTTATTTATTGGGGCAAGGGAGATATTTTCCTTTATTTTTCCTTTTTTTATTTTTTTTTTTTAATTTCCTTCCGTTATGCTTCTCCTGTGTCTTTAACCCCCCTCTAGGCCTGCAACTCTGAACACATCTGCTCCTACTGGTTTTGTAAATAAACACTTGGGCAGGTTTCCTATGTCTTCATGTTTAACTCTAGCCAATGATATGCCTATAAATAGGCCTGAATAAAAAAAGAAGTCTAAATTTCTAGTGTCCTTAGCAAAGTTAATGAGACCTGAGTGAGTTTGCTGCCTTAGTCAGCTCAGTCTACTCTAATTAGCACACTAATTTGGAAGCAAAGGGTAGATATATCACTTAGAATGTATAATGAAAAAACATTGAAGGAGTCACCATGGTAGGTGATTTGATCTTGCTAAGCAGAAAGGGATGCATCTAGAGAAAGTAGAAACCTCACAGGTAAAGACTTCCCTTTAATTTTATTTTTACTTCACTGCAGAAGAAACCTTCATTTTTTCTAATTTTCTAATATATGGGTGACTAATAACAGTAAGGAAAGGGAATACACGTAGCTCCTATCCTCTGGGAGATAATTGCAGAAGGGCTACTTAAAAAAAAGAGCACCAATTGCAGGTGTCAAAGATGCCTGAAGAACTTGGGAGCAGGAATTTCCCACACTTATACAGGTGCTTGGAATAGGTATAAAATCTTAAAAATAGAGCTGATAACAAGTGGTTTTTTTTCTATGTAACAAAATTTTTCAAGTTACCAGCAATTTCTGCCATGCTGTAAACATGTATACGTTATTTGTAAAACAAAACTGGGAGACTTTGAAATGATACATTTTCATTTTTCCATAGTTTTATATTTAAATACAACTTACCTTGCTTTGACTGCAAAAATAAACTTAAACAAGAAGAACATAAGGGATCTATTTTTATTTCACTAGAAAGCATTTGTAGAAAACATGTGAACATCTTTAGTTAGGCTTATTTAAAAACAAAATGAAACGCAAAGACTTTCCAGGAAATATTTCAGTTTTTTAAAATCAGCATTTTCAAATCATCAGTTTCAGCTAAAAGTTTTACTAGCATAGTAAATATTGTTCAGAGAACTGTTATAACTGGCATACAAAATATTCAGCTCTGCCAGGATATGTAAGGAGGATCCTCTATCAATGTTAGAACCTTTTCCCCCCAGGGTAATCAAAACCTAACACTGATAGGCAAAGAGCCTGGGGAATCAAATTCACTCCAGGGCTTATGAATAATACTTTAAATATCCAAATCTTTTCCAATTTCAGTGAAAAAATTCCCCACCCTATCATTACACTGAAATAAGTAAATATGGTTTTAAGTTACCTACCACTCATCAGTTACATACCACCCATTAGCCACTAGAATAAAGATCATTTGGTTAAGTGCCTGAGGATATAAAGGAAAACTTAAGGTTTCAGGTAACTTTGCATATATTAATTACTGAAATGTGTTTGAATCTCTGAACCACTAAATACATGGTTTACAACATTTTCCAGGAGTGGGTATGCTTTGTTCTGTGCTTACTTTGGCTCACACTAAAGCAAAAAAACTCCACAGCCAGTTTTCTCTGATCTCATCTATAAAAAAAAGTTCTTTTTTTTTTCCTTGTATGAGTACCCTTTTGATATTAAAGCTTGTTATAGATTTAAACAAAGATATATTTTTCTATTCTTTATTTTCAGCAGACTATGGAACAAACAACTGCCTCAGTTTTGCCTTGCCTATAAAATTACTGTGTAAAATAAATGTGTAGCTCAAAGAAGACTGCTCAACTGACTTGCAGAGTAGAAGGGTTTAGTTAATAAATATTTAATCTATGGCGTAATGAATGATTTCAGGATAAATAATTCTCTAACTAAAGTACATTGACTTAAAATACAGTAGAAGAAAGGCTTCCAATTTTCTGTACACTATTTTAGTACTGCAAATGAATTTCAGTATTTCTCATTATATCTCATATTTCTAGCATTCCAATGACAGTTTTTGGGTTGCACTTTTGGTTAGATTTAATTTCAATTATTGTGAGGCACATGCTTTTAGAATCTGACTTTCTTCACATCTCAAACCGTCATTATTTTTGGTACTGGAGTTCTTAAAATTAAACATTTTGTAAGTGTATTTGGCCAGCTGCCTTTGCTTTTCATATGTAAACACAGAGCTGTGAGCATGTTATACCTTTTCTTATGCTTTTTGTTCTTCAGAACAAAGAGCAATGGCTCTTACATGAAGGAACCTATGACTCTGCATCGTGGAAGTACACTGTTGATTAAAGGAGCCAGGATAAATTTACAGTAGAGGAAGTAGCAATGTTATTTACAAAGTAAAGTGGATTAATTCCAGCTAAGAGGTCTACATACTGTAACTGAGAATGTTTGAAGATGGTTAGAGCATCAAAAGACACTGGTATAATGACATGCCACCCATCAGCCAAAAGGTGGTTACACTGATGTTTTACTGCAAGTTGCCAAAATAAATATCAAGCTGTGTAGTTTTGGGCTTTGGTATTTCTAGAACAAAGAAATCTCAAGCTTTGTGGATAGGTCATGGTACTTGGGGTAGAAAGCAATAATTGCTTAAATGCCTAATATGCCATCACTGTTTGGAAATAACTTTTTTTTACTAAGAAAACACTTAGAAATGTCAATAGATGAAGATTGACATCAGGCTTTCCAAGTGTTTCAATCTGATAGCCCTCCACCTACCATGTACATGTAAATATGGATGCACCACAGGAAAAGCAAATGAGGAGCTTGAATTTTTCTCCCAGTTTTCAATTCATGTCATGAACTATGGGAGATCTACAGAGCAAATAGAAAAAGGGGACTGTTGGCCAGCATCAAGATAACATAGCATGCATAATCTTCCTCTCCTATTCGCTAAGAAAATTTTTGATTCTTGGGGAACTCAAGACTTATGTGGAAAATTTCTTGATTCAGAATTTTTAAGACTGCAAAGTGAGTAAGCTTGTATTTTCTACTCACTGAACATAGTGGAATGTGCTAGCAGTACTTTGAAGGTAGCAATTCTTAGGTCTCTGCTTTGCATCCTCAAAGTTGTTATTAAAATTACTTTATGTCACAGTAGGATGTGTTACAGGAGGCATTACTGAAGTCTATTAAATTAGGACAACTCAAAAAAATGCAAAATCCAAATGTTCTTGAAAAAGTTATCTAAAATATTCCCTCAAGTAACATTATCCTCTCACATCAACTGATCACATTTGTGTAATGTACCATTTGCAACATCCAAAAGTTCACAAATAATATAAAACATAATTTTAAAGCTTGTCAGGAAGAAATGTATTGGAGTTTTTCTCCCCTTGCTGTAAAGTGGGTTACAGGTTTCCATGTAGTATCTCTCTAGCCATTGTGAGGACTCTAATAAGGTTAGTCCTACCACCTGCTCTAGCAGGGTGGGCTAAGTCTCATTTTAGAATTAGGGGAAAGGTACAGGAGGGAAAAAACATCAGAGAATTTTAAAGACAGTAAAACAGCTTTTGCAGCATCTATTGCCAGTTTAACCTTAGTTTCTGCAGTAAATTTAGGGAGCTCTACCCACCTAAACTTTTGACAGTTAAAGTGAGTTAAAGAGTTAATGCTTAAAAAAACCCTGAAGAAACATTACTTTTGCTGATTTTTTTTCTACTGTGGAGATTAAGTTATAAATGTTTTTTCGAGAGTGGTTTTGGAAAATTGAGCTCACCCTTTATTTTTAGTCGATAGGATCTACAGCCCTTAAACTTTTGTAAACTACAGATACAGGGAGTTGTGTGCAGGGCCTGCTTCTGGCTGACAGCATCTGAGTGCCTGCACTGAGCCTGTAAGGCAGCCCTTCTGTCTGTCAGAGGAACAGCACATGGAATCCAAGGAAGGGTTGGATGATACAGCTAATGCTGTCCTGTGGATGTAGTTGCTGGTAGTCAATGTGTGTAAAAGTCACATCATCAGGAAATGACCATATGAAAACGCAGACTCTATCAAGATGAAAAATTGCTGCTGCCTTCTCCTGTATTGCTGTTCTGCAACCTGGTTTCTAAAAGTTTTTCAGGAAGTGAAAAGAAAATACATTTGTAAAATCACATCTATTATTGTGGGCAGCAAATGATTTTATTTAAATGTCCTTCCTCAGAACTACTTGTTCCCTGTTTATCTATGAAGTGTCCTTGCTCTAGGCACAGAAATGCCTGAACTGAGATGGAAATGTTTTCTCTATTCACTGTATTTATTTTCTGTTTAAAACAGAATTTGTTTTCAGACACTAAAACATATTGAAGACTTTCCCTGATTTATTTGGATATATTTAATGGTTAGTGATGTTAAATAGGAGACAGTTTTGGAGATATCAACACTTTAAGATTACTTTTTAATACCTAGGGAAAATGATTAATTATTTTCCTATCCTTTCTAATGAAGATGAAGGTGTACAAACTTGAATATCTGTCAGAATAGGAAAATAATCTGCTTGTTCTACAACACTCTAGAGATTGATTTTTCACTTCTTATAATGGATTTCCTGCACAATTTTGAGTCTGTCATCCACTTATGGACTCTGTTCCTGACTCTGAAATCAACCCCTAAGCCAAGCATAGCTCTTAACAGAAAAAAAGTACTATCAACCACAGCTGCATCACAAAACACAGCACAAGATCAGGGGTTGTAGCACTCTTAACTTCCCAAATCTTCTCTTAAATTAGTGACTGAGTGGTTGGAAAAGCTGCTGCTAGAGTGCGTACATAAAGTGTGTACATGCAGTTTCAACCAAACTACTTCACTGTTCAAAACTGAAATCTTCTGCCCCTTCCAAGATAAAAGCAGATGAGAATGTGCAATTATTTGGAGAAATTATACTAAAATCCAATGTAAGATAACAGATGTGATGCAACTTTGCATACACTTCCATGTTAAATGCTTGTGTGAAATTACCTTGCTCCTGGTTTTTGAAGATTTTATAAGATCCAAGATTTCTAAATGAACAAAGATTTTAATTTGTTGGTTTAGTTGTTTTGTGTTTTTTTAATTAACTGTTATTATGAGTATTTTGTAGACTTAATTATCATTGCAAGTAGGCATGTCTGCCTATTTTGGCAGAAGGTTCACTATGTTTCTGTGGCAGAACCACAGACCTGGTTAAACTGCTGAATTGTTTTTTTGCACTTTGATGTTTCTGATCTTTTCTTTCATCACTCTTTCTTGTAAATGAAGCCATACCATGTTTTCTTTTTAGCTATACAAACAGATATATATTTGGCTAATTCTCATATTTACTATGTGGAACTCAGCTGTGAGGCAGATGCTAGCAACCCATTGAACAAGAAGTAATCAATTTCATAATTAGTTTGGTTATCTTGCTATTCACTACATATACTGATTTACTATTTAAAGTTATATAATGACAGGAATTAGCAACTTACATAAAAACCAAAAAAGATTCTTGCTTCACAGTCTATCTGAAATCCCTATTAAATAAGGATGCCCAGTATTACACAAACTGCTTGTGAAGGATTACATGCAAAGGAAATATGTCAATTAAAAAAATTAATCATCAGGAAGCAGTGAGAGCCAGCTGCCACTATAGTCTGGGGAGCTGGGTGCCAGGAGGACACTAGGGCTGGTCATGCCCACCCTGACAGCCACCATCCCTCAGGGCCTGAGGACAGGGGACAGAGCTAAGGGCCAGTAACAAGTCCATCAACAGCCCTGACACTTTTAGAGAGCAATGAAGAAAGGCAGGGTCCGTGCAGCAAGGACCCTTCAGGAAGAGACAGACTGAACACTGGAGACTGGCATCACTATGGCATTGCTGAAGCAGTGACTAATGGCACCAGTTTGAAACGGAGCCTTGGACCATGATCAGGGCAGGGAGGAACCCTGGAGAGTCTAGGCAGGAACAAGAAGGTCCTGGGGATCCTTCCTAAAATGTCTTGATGCATAAAAGGAAAAAAAAAAAAGAATAATTTTCTTACTTTTCTCACTGAAAAAGGGGAGCAAGCACATTCTGCAGTACATTTGAGAAAAGAGATTTTTTTACTGCAAAATTAAATGCAGCTTTTTCAGACGTGTGTCGGATGTTCAGTCACCCATGTGTATGTTTCACTGATTCTTGGATCATTACAAAAATAATCCATTTGCCCTACCTTTCGCTAGGGGTACATTCCAGAGGGAGATTTAGTTTCCTCATGGTGGAAAATAACTTTTCATTCTAAATTGAGCTCAGTTTGAAAATAGGTTTCCTTGGGCAAGTTAATGGAAATCTTTCTTTGGAAAATTTCCTTTTCTGCCAAGGCAGAAGCTGTCCGAGTTTTGTCTGAACCCATAAGCAATTGAAAAGATCATTTAAAGGCCTGGATTAGGCTACTGGTTTTGGTCATGGCTGCAGGTCTTTAACTGAGCCCCAGCTTGCAATATGAGTTATAGTTTGGGCTAGATGTGGGGGAGAGACAAAGTGTGAACATGCAGTTGAACCAAAGGAAGGGGTGAGCTGCGAGATGTTTTTCTGGGCCACATTGTAGTCTGGGCCATGTCTGTAGGTCCTTGGCAAAGACAGAATCGAAATATATGTTAATTTCTAGGGCATGCTCCAGTTTTATTTGTGCTGTCAAGAAGCTGCTAAAGGAAGGGAAGGTGACAAAAATATGTCTTCTCTCCTGAATACTGTGCCCTAACAGGGAGGACTCAGCTGAGACCAAACCCAAGGCCAAGATTAAAACTGGGAATATGGTTAGAGACAAAAATTTAGACCTTCAGTGGGAGGTGGGTGTCAAAGAAGCAGACAAAGATATTTACATGGAAGATAAGTTTCTCCCCAAAGGGCTTTTTTAACTGGGCCACGGCTGACAGTCCCTGGCTAGTGATCAGTTTGAGGCCTTGTCTTGGTTTACAAGACAGTGTCTGCTAGGGAAGGCCACAAGACCTCCCTTGGAAAGAATGCAAAACCCCCCTCCCTCCGGATTATTAGAACTATGGAACTAAGAGGCTCTCAGGCAGCGAGGTGGGGATAAGAATAGCAGTTCTTTACTAATATATATATATATATATATTAAAAGAAACAAACACACAACAGTAACAGCGGTGTTAACACCAAACAGACCCAGCAGCAGTGGGAGCCTTGCGGCTGCGGCGCTTTCCCTTGCTGCAGTCACAGCCGGCCGGGGCGCTGGCAGCTCCCGATGTGCAGGGCAGGTGCGGTGCTCCCCACGTGGCTGCAGGGGGCGCTCCGGCGCGGGCTCGGCAAACACGTGGCGCTGCTGGCGCGCTGAGGCAGGAGGGAAGATGGAGGAGAAACGCCGCTCCGCGAAAACCCCGGGGCAGCCGGCCCGGCGCTTCTAGCAGGACTCTCAGGAGCAGCAGACTGCAACGGCAGGGATGGGCAGGAGAGAAAATATCCCAGGCCGGTGGGCGAGATGCACCAGAAACTCCGCGGCAGCAGCTGGAACTGGCGGGGCGTCCCGGCCGGCGTGCAGAGCCCAGAGCAGCGCCGGAGAAACAGCGGGAGATCGGGATAGCGGCGACCCGGCTCCAAGCAGGGCAGCGAGGAGAGGCAGGATTCCCCGGAGAGCACGAGCAGAGGCCGGTCCGTCTCTCAGGCTGGTGATGAACTATCCCCGCAGCAAGCGACAGCCGTCCCGATCCTCACCCGGTGCCACCCCGGCAGTAGGAGAGCGAGGCCGCCCCCAAACTCGCCTTTTACCTGCCTCGTAGTCTCGCGATGGTTCTGCCCTTTCCCCCCAGAGTTCCCCTCCCCCTGCCCTGTTCCAAGCACTCAGTTTCTCAGTTCCTCCCTGGCACTTCTAATGGGGAAAATTCCAACCTCCAACAGGCCTAAGGTGAGATTCAGGCTTAGGGTTGAAAAAGACTGAAGATCTAGCTGATGTGGGACTGCAAAGGGAAAATTAGTACTACTGAGAGGTTTCTCTCATGAAAACTATTTTTCCGTGTCATTTGTGAGAGTACCTTCCGAAGGCTCAAACAAGGCCCAAAGCTTGTAATTTAGAGATGAGTCTGAAAAAGAGACAAATCCTGGAACATCACTTGAAGGGCTCCACTACAGACCCTTCATGTGGGACTGAAAAGGGTCTGCCAAAGGAAGGAGTATACTGAAGGAAGAGTTTTCCTTTGAGATCTTTTTTTTCTGGTACAAAGTTGAAGGTCCTTGGCTAAGGGTCATCTGAGTCCTACCTTTGTGAATAAGGTTTTGGTGGGTATGGGAGAGAGACAACCAGTAAAGTTTAAGCTGGAGTTGTAGTATCGAAGAGAAAGGTTAGATTGCAGAAGAGAAAAAGAAAGAAAGATTCTCCCCTAGAAACTTTTTCATCTGGGTTGTGACAGGTATTTGTTCTAGATTTTGTTTTGGAAGTGTTACAAAGCCTTTTAATTGATTACATTGCGTGTTTGTAAGTATAATCTTACTTTCATCTCTTCTTCAAATATGTGAGCTCCCTGAGACGTGTTTTTTTCGTAATTTAATCTTGGAGTACTAAATAAATAAAAAAAAATGCTGATAACTGCTGTGGTAGTGGAATCTTGATGACTGCCTATTTATTTTATTACCAATAGGAAAAACAACTTCTGCCTTTGAAACGATTTTTAAAATCCCTTTTCACTGCTGATGGTCTTAGAGATCTCATCACAGTAAGGCTCTCTGTATCGATGAATACCTGTCTTAAAGAAATCTTTATGACTGAATTATTGAGGTATACAGTGGTATCAAAATTTCATAAAGGAAAGCCCTGGAGGAAAGTTAGCAGATTTAGATAATACAGCCTAATATTCTCAAAGCACCTTCTCTCTTGCAGAATATTGGTGTCATGGTGAAAGATCAATTGTTATTTTATATTATACAATTAGTTGTAAATCAGTAGTCCATCATTCTAGGTGTAGATGAATTGGTAATGTTTTCCTCTTTTTACTAAATAAATGTGCTTATATGAACCCTCAATGCTGCATGCTTTTATAGAGCCACACTCAGAAGCTAAAGAGAATACAGACACTTCAACAGGAGTGAAACAGCATTCCCTTTTATTGTAACTGTACTGGCTAATCAGAAGACACAATGGTCTATATTACAAAGGAAATAATAGGATTATACAAACAATTCAGGATATTAGCCACCTCAGCTAAAATAACCCTTAGCTATAGATAATGTTTTGATTAGCAAAACATTTTCCTGCCTTTGTGTTGCTCTGACTCAAATGCATGACTAGGTCAACATCTTGTTAACTACCTCCACCTGCATCAAATCTGGAGTTAGTTTCTTTAACAAGTGGGTTCATTACAGCAGGAATAATAAAAGAGGACCAGGCACAGATGTGAATGTTAGTTGTACAAAAATGTCCAAAATAAAACTTTTGCAATATTTAGATTTTGGTTAGCAGGAATGCTTACTGTACCATATCATCTCAGTATTATACAGGTAGGTTATCATCACTGTGTTGAACATTGCTCAACAGAGATGACCAAGCTGAGCTGTTGCTGATAAAGAGAAAGGCAGAATTCACTGTGAGGGCTTTTTAGTGCATTTTATAGAATGCATGTCACACAGCTTTTCAATCAAACGCAGGCACTGAAACCAGTACAGCAAAACACTGAATCTGTATTTGTGAATTTGAATCAGTACACAAGAAGCCCTTGTTCTTAAACACAAGTACATAATGAGTACACAATGTTCTCAACAACGGCAAATAATGATCAATCTCTTTAGTGATTGAAACTCTACTCAATTAAAGATCAATCTACTGACTAATTTCATCATTTTTCCCCTCAAAACTAAGAACGACCAATCAATTCCTCCTGTCCTGTGACACAGAGTTTAGTCTGCCCCTAGGCTGCATTATACCCTGAGCAGAGTATGTTTTACTGTTATGTGCAGTGTAATTCATGCACTTTTTAAAGCAGGCTTCTGACACTGCACCCACACTTTTTTGTTTGTTTATTTTTTTTCTCCTTTCATTTCAGAAAATAGTATTCTGGCTGTTAGGAAAAGGCCTTCAATCTCAGCAAGGCAGAACAAATAGTGGAACTTCTAGAACCCTAAACAGATCCTGGTGGGAATAAAACTGTTCTTTTTTTTCATTCCAAGTTCAACACAGTTTGGTTTTAGGAGACATGGTGGAACATGAGGCGAATGTAAATGTACTCTTTGCAGTGAACCACCCTTCACCTAGCTGTAAGAAGAAATATGTCACTTGTTGATTCAGCCATTACTGATACATGAACTGCTCTTAGGTGTGAGGGAGTTGGCTGGCACTTTGCCAGCAAGTGCTAGATTTTTTCATGTTTGTATATCTGCCTTGACTTCAAAGTGTGAGCTCTGCAAAACAGAGCACTTCATGAATTTACGTAATTTTTCCCTTCATGTCACACGATTAGCACTCCTACACGTTCCCTGTAGCTCTACTTTGGGAATCACAAATATTTTTGCAGTGTTTCTCAGAACTAAGCATATATAATTGTATAATAAGCATTAGAGAGAGGCTTACATATAAAAAACACAGTCAGCAGCAGATGAATTTGAAATTCTGCTTCATTTCAATCTATTAGTCACTCATGAATTGAGTGAGGAATATAAATAAAGGATTAATATTGCTAGGATTAATAACCAGGTATTTGTAAAAAGATGACATTAAATGTGTCCTGGTTGCTTAAGGTAGCTGTTTGAGTAACATGGCTTCTGGTTGCAGTTTGTTCTGTACAAAGAGCAGGGATTTTGTGAATCTGATGAAGCTTTCAAATCACAGCAAGAAGAATGTGTTGTTTTGACGCAGTGATTGCTTGTGATATATTTAGAAAACATCAAGGGTGTAATTTTATTAGCAGTGAAAAATGTAAAGTAGCTTCCAAGAGATCTAGTCTTCCGGTTACTTAGAGGTTTCCTACTGAAAAGGAAATAGGACCATATAGAAAGGACTTGGTTTGAACTGAAGGTGACAATGATTCAGTATGCCCCCCTGTAAATGGGGCAGTAATTATAAAAGCCTTTGGCAACCTCAAGTAATCAAGAAAAAATTAAGTAAATCATTGTTACAGTGTACTCAGAGGTCATGAGGAGATTTAAACATACAAGTGATGGAGGCTCAGACCTTTAACATTTAAAATCTACACCTGTCAAATGGAGAAATCCCTGCATTTTGGATTAACTTTAAAGCAAGTTCTTCATCTCTCACTCTTTAAAGGATGTGCTTTAACATGTGTTCCAGTGAGATATATGAAATCTCACATATTTATTTTAAGCCTAACTTATTTAAATTGCTTCAGCTACTCCTGTAAATAGAAATTGCCTTTTTTAGACTAAAACCTTTAGGTAAAGTTTAGAAAAGCAAGGGAGGTTATAGGAAAGAGAAGGGGTATGTCTTTTATATATGCACATTGAATTATCTCATTAAATTTAACTTTCCTTTCAATTTTCATCCTGCCTTCCTAAAAACAGTATTTCCTGTGGTGTGTTTTTTTGGTCTTTATATTTGTTTGGGGTTTTTTTGGATAGAACATGCAAGTACAGCGTACATTTGCAACCATGAACAGGATTTACAGTGTTCTGCGAAGATTGGTTCCTCAAAAATGAGTGCAGGAGAGACAGGATTTTTTTTTCAAGTGTAAGAGGATAATGGTATGCTTCCAAACTATTACTTCTATGGAAAAGCATAAAAGACTACTCTAGAGATGCATGAGGATTACAGATACAGCACTTGCAATCAGAATGATACAAACGTTTTGTGCACAATGTTATTATTTACCTCAGTAAAACCACATCTGTAAAACAGAATAGTTTGATATTTAGGGAAACTTTGAAAAGCGTTAACTAGTATACATAAAGATGACAAGACTTTGTAGCATCCATTCTCAAAAAGTGGGTGCTTAGGGGCAAGTCATGGAGGAAGCAGGCAATGATATATTTTTCAATAGTCTCCCAGTTTTCAACATTTGCCTACACAGTGAACCGTTGAGTTAGAGATTTTGTAGTTACAAAACATTAATTCTTCTGATGTGAACTTTTACAATGATCCCTTCAAGACAAATTTTCAGCCTCCACATAGTTCTTTAGACAAGGAGTCCCCTAGTCCATATTTAAGGTCATCATGATTTCATAAGTAGTTCGCATCTTCATTTTTTACTATTTAAACTGATTTCTTAGGTTTAAGATGAGTGCATAAATGAGTCTGGAGTCTTTGTAGGGAAAAAAAAAAAAACAAAACCAAAACATAAACCAAAATTAAACTAATGACCTTAAAGGCAATATATAGGCCCCCTCTCCATTTCCTCACATGGATAGTAGACACCTTGGCTTGTGGTAAACAAAGGCAATATCAGTAGGGAGCTGACTAGTTTCTCTTCACTCCAAGCTACTGTTATGTGAAAAAGGAAATGTCAAGATCCAGGTAAATATATCTCAGACACAGGGTGCTAAATGCAGTCATCTAACCAAATGACTACTGAGGGTGCCTTCATCAGGTAGTTCACTTAGTACCTGATGTTCAGTGCTAGTTGGGATCCTTAGAAGGACTAAACCTCTTATATATACATATATGTAAGCAGATAAGATTTTCATGCCTTCAAAATCACTTAATAGATCTCCATTGCCTTTCGAGGTAAGTTGAAAGATTGCTTTTCTGGTGACTCAAATGTACCTGGGCAAGCAGGGTGTTTAAATTAACTGATTTAACACTCCCAGTTTTTTTTCAGACTCAATATCTGTGAAAGAGAAAGAAGGATCTTAACTCTTCAGAGGTCAGCTATCAGTAGTGCTATCAGTGAACGATTCTTATATATTACATTAATAATTTTAAAAATTATTTTGATGCTTAAAAATAGAAGGATCTGCAGTCCTTTTATTGTTAAGAGGAGCAAAAATTTAATTCTTCTGTAAAATATTGCTCTGGATCAGGTGGTGATGGAGGATCTGTAACAAGTTAGTTCCTTGAAACTCTGTCTATGCAATTCTCATAACCAATTTTTATTTGTCACTGAAGAATGGGGTGCTAAAAATGTATAATTAATATGTATGCCTTTAAAAGTGGTTTTACACATGTGTTTTGTGTTTTCTGGCAATATAAGTTATGCCATTGATACTCACTGGATGTTATGAGTAAGTGAAATCTTCAAAGCTTCTTTTTAAAGCTGTATTTCCAAATAGTTTGTGGAGGTTCTGGATTTTAAAGAGATGGTTCCCTCATTTATTGATTATATATTTATTTTAATGTCTATTCATTTCCCCTTTCATGTGAACATAATTAAAATATGGCTCAAGGGATTTTTTTTAGACATTCCAAAATCTTCACCTTTAGTCAGAGGCCAAGTGTAACAAATCATGACTATTTACACCCAGCTTATGGGGTCATCAGTAGGGATCAGTTGTAGGTAAACTTCAGTCTCTACTTCTGGAATTAAAGGAACACTTCGATTTAATCATTCCGGGCCAAAAAAGAATGATGGAAGTGACTCTACAGGTGTGGGCTGTGGTTCATTATTAAGTAGCTTTCAGAACTTGAGTGTCAATATACCAGACACTTGAGACTAACATTTCTGATGCAAGATGTATAATGACTTATAAAAATGATGGACTGGTACTTGTGATAATGTTTCTCTAATGGCACACACTGATGAGATTAACTCCTATTCTTAAAAATGATTGCACACTGCATAGCCAAATATGTATTTCTTTTTTCTCTGGGGGAAAGAAAAAAGAAAAGAAAAATCAAATTATGTGAGCATTCTTATAACAACCTATGGGTTTTGAGAAGAATAGATTCCTTCATTAAAAAAATAAACACTCACAAACTCCAGTATAATGCAGCAGGAAGAGTACCCGCCTGGAAAATCACAGATACTTCTTCACAGCTCTGATGACCAAATCAAACCCACAGTTTAAGTGTTGCAGTAACTTTCCAAGCAATCACTCTGCTTGACCACCAGCCAGATATGTATTTCTACACAGTGAAATAGTTCCATCAGGAAGAATAGAGGGATCTCCCTTCAACAGCCAATCCACAAGAGATGTCATCGTAGATACAAAGGATCCTTGTTCAGCTCTCTACTCTGGATTAATACAAAGAAGGAGGACCTGTTGCCCACACACCAGCCAAATGCCCTTTGCTATGGGTCATTTTTAAATGAATAAGAGCAGTATAATTTTAATGGCTTTGCATTTCATGCTGTCAAGGTTTTACTTCAATGCAGACTAAAAACAAATCTTAATTTTTTTAAATTTTCCATCCATAAAAATTAATTTCCTACATTTAAAGAGACTTTTTTCTTTTTCCCCCCCTTGGGCAATAACTATCAGGGTGATGATTCCCAGTTAAATCTCCATTGAAAACTAGAATAAAGTACCTGGTGATCTGGTATCTAGGAGAGCCTAACAGTAAGCATGGCATTAGATATGAGAACTGGAGATGTGAGACATGAGGGCTAAAATCTAGTCTAGCAATTGGTTTTTAAATTAATTTCCAGTAGTGAATACAAATAAAAATTAAGAACACGCCTATAAGTGGATGTAGTTCTCTGCCATTCACAAATATTTGTTAAAATACTGTAAATGAGGCAGCTGAGTTAAAAGCCTGAATGAGGCAGAACCTTCAGAAGGTAGTAAATATGGATGATGAGTTCTGGTGCCACTGTTATCCCGTTAAAATACAGGAGTTTAACTGCTATATTAAAAAAAGAATAAAATGACCATAGAGTAGTGGAGTGAGGTAGGAAAAGAGACCAGAAAAGGGGATTAGAAAGAAACAGATTGCATTCTAGAAACAAGAGCCTCATACTTCTGAGTTGGGCTAGAAATACTCAAATACTGCTGGAAATACAGTTTTGAGGCTGAATCTAAATGGCATTCCTCAACTTGAATCATGCTGCAACATCTTATGACTATCTCTAACTTAGCTAGCTTGTAGTTTGCCTTATGGTAAAGATATGTGCTGTGATATGACCAGGAGGTGGAAGCCCCACTATTCTTACTTTGAAAATGGGACTTTTTGAGAATCTTTTAATAAAAAATTACTCTCAGAGGGACTCCATATCATTCTGCCAGTCAGTATGAGGATGAGTCCTGCAGTGAACACTTTTAGTTATGGGCTCCATTGGCCACCTGCAGTTAAGTTTGAGGGTAAGAAAAAAAGAGGAACATTGTTCCTTTCAGCTCAATTTGCAAGTGAGCTGTTTTTAAAGGAGTTTTACAGACAGTATGCTGTCAGTACTGAGTAAACTGGCTTAGTGTTCTTTCAAAATAAAAACTAAATGCAGGATTTATAAGTACCAGGAATTAGCATTGTAAGACTTGCTTTAGTGTTGCTGTTTATCTGGGGGTTGATTCTGCAACTTTGAAATTAATATGATTTCATTCATTGAACTAGATGGAATTGAATTAGGCTCTTAGAGATTCTCAGGTCCCCACAGAATGTCTGTTTTTCTGAAAAGTCAGATATCACAACAGTCAAAATCTCAATTGCAAATTTAACATCCACAATATTTAAGGAAAAAAAGTACAAACCTTACAGCACAGAACTTCATCTAAAGGTAAGCATATTATGCAGTTCCCAGCATCATCAGTATTCAAGCAGCTCACTTCAGATCATGTATCCACATTAAATAAGTGATTATCTTAAACTCTAAGAGAAATTGCATTAAAGTGTTGTAGCAATATATGAATACCAAACAATAATACAACTCCTTGGGAATAAGGTATAAGATTAGAAAAACTCAAAAACCTATACTAGTTTTAGCACATACAAACTGTAACTCCATTAAAGATTGAAATATTGCAACCTGTATTTTGGCAGATACAGAAAAGTCCCAGGAAGGACACCTAGTACAACAAAAAATAACTAAAAATTGCACCTAGAAGGAATTGTTTCCCTCTGAAACTACCTGTAGCTTTTGAGAGAATGGCACTTACTTTTAGTCTGCCCTTTGAAGATAACACACATTAGTAGAAAGCTGATACTTAAGACAATATGCTATATTTTAGTCTGTTGATTTTGATAAGATGATGAAAGGCATCTGTGCAGATCTCCTTCAGTACAGACAGCTGGAGAGCTCAACCATATACAATAGAAAAAAAATTGATTTTCATGCACATGCAGGAATAGTTAAATAATGCAAAAACCTATGAATGCCCTCTGAGTGTCAGTGTGTGCAGTACTGAAGGGAGCCAACATAGGAAAGAGAAATTCAGTTTCACTTTACTTTCCCTAAAAGAAGTGATTCAGGTTCACACTTTTTTTTATATATTTAAAATTACAACAGATTATAGATCATTAGGTTTATGAATTAAACACATATATTCAGGCTTGAATAAGAACAACTTAATTCCAGATGAAAAAATGTGGCCACTGAAGACTGAATGTTATGTTTTTGCATTGTATGAGACTGACAATGAAAAACTGAATTTGTTGCAAAAAATATGGATCAATCATTAATTAATCACCCTTACTATTTTTATCCCAACATTTTTAGGTCATAATACAGATAATTTAAGTAACTGTATATCTCAAATAGTAAAGAACTTGCTCATAAGATAGCTATACATTTTAGTGCGGTATATTGTAAGGAAAATTAGTACAAAAATCAAATTTTAAATTAGGTTGTCAATCTCATTTATTTATGCAGTGTAATGTGGTCTGCATGAAAGGCAACCTAATCTGTTTTTTGGAAATTACTAATGGCTCTGTATTTCTCTGCTCTGTCTCTTACAGAAGTGGCCCTAAGCAGTTCAAATGGCCTGGCTCTTAAGCTTCAGCTAGCCTCAGGTGAAAGTATGAGTAAAGAGAAATAGAATTTAAGCTATTTTCAAACATTACTCTGTATGGAGCCTTTTCAGTCTGATTACAGAATTTATTAAAAGGGAAAGAAGATTACGGCCTTACAAAGTGTAAGAAGTGTTTTACTTTCAAACAGTTTAAGCACATGTACTTAAGTTGTATATATAGACACAGACATATACACAGATACAGGTAAAAGTATACATATATGTGTATACACATACATATATGCCTTCCCCAGGTAAGCATTTGGTTTGAAAATGCAGTGTATTTCATATTATAGCAGCATTTTTAATATAAATGCATATAAATATATAGCATTTGCTTGCACAAAATATCAAAAACATAAGCAAAATCTAATGTTATAAATACACATTTGTAATCCATATATAAGTAACAGAGTACAGTTAGATCTATAATTAAGGCCTACCCAGCACACTCACATGGAGAGTTTATTCAAAAAAAGAGATGGAAATGGAGAAATACAAATGGTGACTATGAAGAGGCTATTCATATTACTTAAAAATTTAGGGCAATTGTATTTAAAAAAATAATTTCCTGTTTTGTTTTTTTTTAGTGAGGCATATGTTTGAACTCTTTGACACTGACCATATTGCATCTTGGTTGCAGTGTAATTTAGTTTTACTTAGTTTAAAATAGCTCTGCCACAAGATGTTCCATTTTTTGGTGTACCTTTTTTTGTTTATACTAAACTAAAAGAGAAGGGCAACATTTAAAGCTATAAAAATAATTTAAGCAAAGACACCACAAGGCATCTTTTTATGGGAAGTTATTGAGAATTATCTATGAGAAGAAACCACAGAGGCAAAAAAGATGATACTTTTTCAAATGAAAATTTCAAAATAGCGATCAGATCAGAGGGCAAAGTGTGGTATCCAGTCACACCATCAGAGTTCCTATTTTTGTCCTAAAGGAAACAGCAGTTTATTTGCCTACAAAGCCTACAAATACTCTGCTGTTAATTACCATGAATACTAATTATGTGTGTGCCCTGAAAGAAAGTATTCTTCTCTACCTGGAAAATCATAACTCCCATCAAAATTAATGCAGATTTTCACATGCTTAAGGACAGGTGGAAGCTAGCAAGACCCAAATCAAGTGGTTTGCCTGAGGGCTTTTATTACTTAGAAAAGTATTGGAAAGTAATATAACTGCAGTCAGAACCAAAAATAAGTTCTCTCCATAGGTGTTGCCAATAATAAGATTGTTATAGTTAACCACTGATTAACACATCTGTGAGGAGTTACCAAGTGCTGGGACCATTCCCAGAGATGAAATGTTATTTCTGCTGACTCACCTCCACAGTCAGACTAGGAAGGTTGCACTAAGCCTACTAGAATGAATCTTATCCTACTTTGAAACATTTGATTTGTTCCTTAAAAATTTTACTTACTTCAAAAAGTCCCTGGCAACACCTTTCTAAAGCTGACTAGAGATATTTTATTGGTATTAAAAATGAAATTAAATATGATAACTGAATAAAATCTATAAGCTCTTCTGATAATAATCAGACATCAAAATTAAAGTTAATAACATTATTAAAGAGGGATAGAAACCAATCTGTGATAAGAAAAAACTATAGGCATTGTAACTTGCATTATTATAAATGTCTTTAGTGTAAATGATTTCTTAGAACATCTTTATAATGGAAGAGCAAGTAGGATCAAAGACAGGGAGAATTTCAGAAGAAATTTCAACATAGCTCTTAGGAAAGATGCTTGCTTTAAGAGAAAATGGAGAAAATCTGGGTGAAGGGAGAATTCTGAACACAATGTTCATCACTGAATGTCCAAGGACTTCAAGAAATTTCACAGAAGTGAAATTCCTGTAAATTAAATTTTATACCTAGCATAAAGATAGAGGTATATTCTGCTGTACAAGTCTGAAGAGGAGCATGCAGACTGGAGAATATAGAAATAATGAAAATATGATTAATCCAAATAACAAACATCTGTGGTTCTAACTAGTGTAATTTGTAAATCAAAGCCTGAAACAGTGTGATATTTCTAAAATAAATAAATAAAATTATGAATATAATGATTAGCTATTGGGGAAATGGTCTGGTTGAAATAAGATAGGATACTGTGCAGGTAGGAAACAAAGGTCTATATTGTCACATCACATTCCCAAATTGTTGTTCTCATCTGGAACAGGCTGATACTGTTTGACCTCCTGGCAATATTGTCTAGTCACACTGCCAGTAACCTTGTTGTTTTGTCACAACCATTCAGTCTCTGTCTGGCAGGTGAACTGATTTTGGAGCAGAAATCGGTGTTCAGCATCATGTTGCTTTTGTCAAAAATTTTCAGGACATTCAGGTTAACTCCTTTATTCAAATGTAAAAATATCATGTATATGCAGCTAACATAGCTAGGAAATGACAGGCTTTTCCCAGCCCCTGACCTATTGGTTTGAATTAAGCAGCTGGGGGTGATTAATGTTAACTGAATAGTAAGGAAAATAAGAAAAAAAATCCCAGGCGATTCCATTGTGAGTTTATTTCTTCATATGATGAACTTGCTTTTCAGCTCACCCACACAAAACTTCAGAATCTTTAAGTTGAAAGTTACTACATTGCTATGGGGGGTGAACGTGAAGTGTGTTGACAGAAAAAATGTGTTTATTTTGGCTCTACAAGTTCTCTGATGTTCTGAAGCTGAGGGCACATAGGAGAGCTGCACTGAGCTAGCACAAAGGAACAAACAACTGATGCCTTCAGAAGTGCTGGCATAGCAGCACACTGTTGGCAATAACTAGTGGAATGCCATTCCTCCCACTGGTGCTAATTTTTTCAGAAGTACTTGACTAGCCTCTGTTTAGAAGTTGTTTTAATTAGTTCAAACTTGTTTGACTTATGAATGACTCTTGAGAACTATTTTCTTAAATGTATGTATTTATTAACAATTTTACAAGTGTTCACTGTGGGGAAAGTATTTATTTGTTTAGGGCAACTCTGGATATAAATGTAGGATAAGGAATCTGAGAAATAAAAAAATAATATTTTCTTTTTTGCATTGCAAGGAAGAGGTTGGTGGAAGAAAAATAAATATGGAAGTCTACAAACATAACTGCTGAGGCCAAGATAAAGTTCTACTAGTCTCTTCTGTTTCTAAACACTGTGTCTGTGCATCGGAAGGGTTAGCAATTAAAAATCATGGAGTGGTTTGCATTGAAAAGGACCCTAAATGTCATCTAGTTCAAACTCCCCTGCCATGGGCAGTGAAAAAAATCCAAAGGTCAAATCCAGTATTCAGGTATAACACCCTTCACCTGTATTTGTGGCCCTTGAAGGGACATTGAGTCCATGGGGCTGAGAGTCACTATTTAATTTCTGAAGGATATTGTAAAACTGGAGTTTAATGGCTATTGTTCATCTCATGTTTTCCCCAGGCTTCTGAGGCTTAACTGCACAAATTAAATTTCACACCAGCCAGCCCAAGAAGCCAGCATAATGTTTGGATTTAAATATCAAGCTCTGTTTTCAAGAACAGCTAAATATTAACAGAACTGTACCAGCACTTCTGTATCTGCACCAGGGAAACAATTTCCACAAAGTGAAAACACAGCAACTTTGTACACACTCTCTGAGAAGAAAATTATTCAGACTGTCTGACTCTGCAAATACTACATGAGCTGGTTAAAAAGGTGGGAAAAAAGGACATAATTTATTTTGCAATGTTGATACTTCCCATATGCAAGTAGTATTGCAGAATTGCACTTCTGTAAAAAGGCAATGAGAGAACCCTGTCAACATATATCTGATAGAAATATGGAACTGGGAGTTTGTAAATGCAAAATAAAGTTTTAGAACTGGTGGTTAGATACTGGAGAGTGAGATTTGCATGAATGAATGTTTCCTCTTACTTCAAATATTTTTATATACCACTGACAGCCACCCTCATTCCTAAATATCTAGTGGTTAATTTCTATGTTCAGAGTTACTGGAGGCAGTCATGCACATAATCACTGAAATACCAGAAGTGCTGGAAGGTCAGTGCCTTTTGAAATGCTCTAAATTATGATTCCTCTATATCAATTACCTGGAGAGGGGGCAGCTGACTTAAGATTTGGGCTCTGAACAAATTTTAACTCTTACTTGACACGATCTGGAATAATGCCAGGGTTTTTTTTTACTGAACAGTGATATTTATCTGATTATTCATAAAATTTGGAAGATCTTCTGGTGAGGAAATTTTATTTCCCATTTTTCTTCTGTGGAGAGACTAGCCTAGGTAATTCCTTATTCATATATCTCCTATTTGCTGGCTTATGTCATTCTGTGTTCAGGACTCCACTTACTGCAAATTCTAATCTCAGGGATCCAAATGTCCTTGCACTCTCCCTCATGGTCACTCAACTCAGGATTGTGATCCCCTTCCAGTGGTACAGCACTGAAAGTGTAAATGCTCCAAAGATGGGTATTGTGACCCTGAGGGATCACTGAAACTCTGACTCTAGGCAGAAAAGCATATTCCACTCTTCTGAAGCACAGGCCACTCTTTCCATACTTGGCTCTCCAAGGGAAATAAACAGAAAAGTGAGTATTACATCCCAGAACAGAACTGTGAATTTTGCACCTGTCTGTAGTTGCTCCTCAGAATCAAAATCTTTGGCCAAAATCCTGACTGTATCATTCTGTGAGGAATCAAAACTAGAATTTAGAACAGTTTTCCTTCATGACATATATTTTACAGCAGGGCAGCATTTTCATCATTTTGGAGAAGACCTTTTTGCCAGCTCTTCCCATAAGAGTTGCTACTGAAGTAAAAAAAAATTGAAAAGCGAAAAATTCGCTAAAACAAATAATAGATCTGAGTTTTTATGTTTAGATCCAGGTCCAAACACTAGCATGCAAAATTATGCTACCTTCAGATGTGGCCTCAAAAAATACCCTGTTGGGAAAGATAAACTGTCTGGGAACCAGCTTCAAATTTCAAACACTACCTCCTCATTACGTCTATATTTTTAATTTTCTTTAACCAGAATGGAAGGAATAGAGTGCACATATTAATAAGTAGCAAATTTCTGCATGTTATGGCAACCATCTGTATAGGGAAGGGCTTTTAGGCTTTTTTAATGAGGTTTAATAACCCACAGAGTCACGTACACCTCCATTGCTAAGTCTATGTATTTAAGAGATGTTTGAGGCCAACAGCAGCTGCTGCAGTGATGACAAAATACACACATATGTACACACACATATATATAAAATTCTGAAATCCACAATTGCTTCATTAACGTTATTGAAGGCATAAAATAGGTTTTAATTGTATGGCTGATTTCCCACAGCAATTTAATGGGGAAAGAATTTGGCAGAAATCAAAAGCTGTAAAATTCACGTTGTTTGTTCGTGAAGCTAGCATTGAGCTAAATCCTTCAGCTATTACTCAGGCAAAAATCCCATTGAAGTGCATTGAAGTGAACTTCAGTTTCCCCTGAGGACTAAGGTTTGCAGCATTTTTCTGAAAACAAACAGTAATGTTGAACCTTAGGGAAGTTGGCATGATCAGAGAGCCCTAAGGCAAGGACACTGTTACTCTAAATTTAAAACATTTTTCGTTTTTTTTTTTTT
>VZSE01001562.1:2434003-2503072 GCA_013398275.1 Promerops cafer | reverse complement strand
TTTTTTTTTTTTTTTTTTTTTCCCTGTCATTCTTTCCAGTGACAGATGCAGCAATCTAGGGAAACAGCTCGAGATTGCATGGACATTTATTTTGATTAACAATAAAGAAACTGTTGATTTCCGTAGGTGCTTCATTTTAAAATATTTTCTGTTAGAAATATCAAACATCTGTCTGGAATGAATAACTAAGTAGCTGATAGCATGATATCTGTTCCTATTTTAGGCTTCCAAAGCCAGAGGCACTTGAACACCCATGTAGGATTCTAGGTACTCATGGAGACTGGGAAGCTGGAAAGACCTAAGCCATATAAGATCAATTGCTCCTGGCACTTAAAAAGCTAGTAAAAACAGGTTATAATGTTTACATGACTTTTTATGGGTCAGAGTTTATTATAGCTCCTTTCTATGGCCTACAGCAGTGGAGCATTTTACAAGGCTTTCGCTGTGCTTGACAGATATGTTTCAGTGAGTTTGCCAAGGCAGGCTATTTCAACTGAGCCCCTAACATTTAAAGATTTACAAAATTCTCTTTGCAGTGAAAGATACTTGGAAATTGGACAATATGAAACCAAATTGGATTGGACACAATTCATGACAATAAATAAACCCTGTGACTACTAATCATAAGAATGTTTATACATGTCAAAAGACATTATATGCTGAACTCAAAATGCTGTATTGAAGCACATGGTGAGGGCTACAAAGTTAAGCTATCAAAAATCAGAGAATGCTAGAATTAAGCTTGCTTTCTTAATCTCTTTCATTCCTTTAAAAAAGAAACAAGCAAAAACAATCTTGCACAATATTGTCTTTCTCACATGAGTATTCTTTTCTTCAACAGCTTATGCTCTTTTCTTAGTTCAGTTATGACCCATGCCTCATCTGTTGTACACTACTCAAGCTATTCTCAACACTGATTTATTGATTATCTCACAGAGTCTTCTATGGTACTTGTAGGTGTACTATCTGAACATATTACAGTAGCCCACAAACAGTCATGGTGGATTCAAATTTTCTGGAATAAAGTGTGGTGCAAGACAAAGACCAAAAAAAAGCAAGCACTGTGATGGGGGTAAGAAATTTATTCTTTTAAGAACAAGAACTTGAAATAGCTATTTTACTAGTGCCGTGGTAGCTTAGTAGTAGCTTAGTTAAATAATGAACCCAGTAGTTAAAAAATGGTCCAAGGTCCTCATCTTACCTTCTGTTGGGAATGTTGGAGAAGTCTGTGAGAAACAGAAAAGGAAATAAATGGTTTTAAGGGAAGAAGTATTTTCTGGATTCTTTTCATTTTTTGTTAGTCTAACATTGCATCTTTTTACGTAAATATATGTTATATGCAGTAGAGTGTAATGAAATGGTTGGTAGAGTGCTAATGGCACTTTGAAGCATAATTCAAGGTAATACGCCTGGCATATAAGGCAGAATCAGGATCTTCATGTTATTCTGCCTAGTTTCTGTGCCCTTTTACCTCTCTTTTTCCTAGATGGCACGCTTCTCCAAAATTTAATTACTTCCAGCCTGAAAATACAACTTCCTAAAGTGATACTTACTGTTATACCAGTGAAACTGAAACTAAGGAAGAGAATTTTCTCATATATATGCAGTTCATCGTTCAGTCTCTGGCTATAAGATACTTAATATGACTTGGCCAGTGGAAAAGCAGGGGATGATTTTGTTCATCTGTGATAATTCAGTAACAGATGGGAAATTTTAGCAGTTTTGATTGACTGAGAACTATTGTAATTTGTAACTATCCTTACATATTTATTCATAAACTTAAGTAGTTAGACATCCATTTTTAGCAAGTTTCAAATATAAATGAGTAGGGTCTTCTGAAAATATTGGTGACAAAGGAGTCACCAGCCAAAGTAAACTCATAGCCTATTTAAACCCCAGTTTTAACCTGAAATATGTTGCTTCCTCACTCTTAGTGTTAACAATTCCTTCTTTGTGAAATTTCAAGTGGAAGTTCTGATAACACATATTGCTTGTAGCCCGAAAACTGACTTTCATTAAAAACAGACTGCCACGCCACACCATACAGTAGCATTTTACTGAGTTTGAAGTATCTGGCTTGTTAACTCTATTTAAGCAGCTGCTATCTCACTTCAGTCTGATCACAGGACTGTTTGAAATGAAAATAAAACCTGCTTTGTTTACAGACTTCTTTTAACTACTATGGATCAAGAATTGTTTGTTCTTTCTGACAGCTTTTACAGGCTTTTGTTATATTTTATTCTCACTATGATAGATGCTGGTAATTTTCTACTGGTTTTTTTTCTAAGTCTTTTTTCTTCCAGCCACACCACAGGGAGCTTATCAGAAAAGACTGATCTTTCCTAATCTACTACCCCATACCATGTGCCCTTTGGAGCAGGTATGCTTTCATATCACAGTATTCAATATCATACACTGTTTAATAAAGTTTCTTTTTAGTTTGTGTTTTCTTTTCTTTTTTAAAGTTCTACTTCAATGTAAAATAAATCTTCTTTGCACATGTTTAGACAATTATATATTGTTACTGATGATGCTAGCAATACTGGTATCACCTCAAAGACTGATTTTAACTGGCCAAAGAATCTTTTTTGCCTACTGTGACATTTTCTTAGACATGATGTCATCTTTTAACATTTGTGGTGTTGACTAAAGAAAATATTAACTATATTGGCATTATGCTGAAGATTAATTAGGTTCAGTTTCTTAATTTTAGGATTTTTATTTTGTTTTTGAGTGACACTTCAGATCAAATTTACTGAAATAACTACCCATGAGAATATATCAGTGAATCTAAGATCTAAATAAGGATGCAATACAAACAAAGCTGATAAATTAATTATATCTTAATTTTTATTTTAAAAATACTGTTTTTTTCTTCTTTATTAAGAAAATAGAAATCAGATAGACAGACATTTTTAGGTGAAACCTCATAACAGTTGAATCAAACAGTGACTTTTTTATGGTAAAAATTACAGTTCCTTAGAGGTGCATGAAAAGCTGTCTATTCATAGTAAGACCAAGGCTTAATATGACCTTTGAGATGAAGCAATAAAATAGTGAATCAATTATTATACTTTTGAATAACAATAACACAAGCTTTATCTTTTTTTTCTTTTACTTCTTTTGACTACTATTATTTCCTGGGCAAGTATTAATAGAAACATGCAAATATAAGCATTTAATAATAAATTTCTCCAAAGGCAAGATTTGAACCCTTAAATCACACATAAATTTCTAATTTTAGCATGAATATAAGGAGCATTTTCTTCCAACGAGGAGAATATCACATCACCTTTAGATGTATGTAATAAAAATAATGGAATGCACATCAGAATGGGAGTAGAAGGAGTCGGTTGCTAATAGTTTGCTGTGAGAATACTATGTATAGATTCTAAATACCTAGAGAAATATATATGTTCAATGAATATCAGCATTTAATACGTTATGGAAACTATGTAATACATATAATGTGCCAGTAGAAGAAAATTGTCTGCTAATTATCTTTGTAGTTATTGTAGTTATTATATAGTAATTAGTATGACTTCAATTGTATCTCTAGAATGTAAGGTTGTACCAGTGGTTTACAGAGTGTCAGCATTTTTAGAAGAAAAATGATGAGGATTTTGCCACATCTTGTGTATTTCTGAAGGAATTTCATCATGATCTTATGCAATCCGCTGACATGAATGTTATACTACACTGAATAAAGGAAAAAAAATTAGAATGCCTCTGTCCTTGTGAAGATTTTGAAGTTTTGTCTGCTTGTTCTGAAAATTTAGCTGTATGTAGCTGCAGTCTGGGATAAACAATCTTCCTGCATTTGAAAATAAGCTGACCCAAGTTTAGCACTAGAATTTTATTTCCAGGAGTTCTCTGTTGCAACTCCTTCAGTCTGCAGCAACCAGATAATTTCATAGCTCACATTTTAAATTGATAATACTTTTATCAGAGGCAAAATATTATGAACCAGTATGGTGGGTTTGGAATGATGACGGGGGTTAAAATCAGAAGAAACAGAGGAGTTATATTCACATACTAATAGAGATTATAACAGTACAGAAATTATAGGGTAAAATACAGTTGTTGCTCCCTGGATAGAATGCAGTTGGCAGCTCAAAACCTGTTCCACAATGATTCCCCATTCCTTCAATCTGCAACCATAGCACTTGCTATGGAATGGAGGGTGGAGCAGAGTGGGGACACCTCAGCCAGACTCTGTTGAAATCCTTGCAGGGAGGGGAACTCAATGGTATTTTGCAACTGAGAAACATGCTCAGTTCAGTTCAGTTTTCAATATGGGCCTTTCTAACCCATAGGGTCGACTATTAAGTGATGTTTCAGGAGATAGAAAGCCAATTAAAAAGGCCCACAAACAAGCAACGAAACAGACAAGCAATAAAAGGGACTTGATGATAGGATTTAGGAAAAAAATCAGGTTCTTTTTACAGTTCAGTGTGACCTTCCTCTCACCTACATGCTATTCAGAATCCTCCTTGATTCTAGAACAGAAGGCAGTTGGATTCTTCCCTCAGAGAAAGATTAAACTGTAATCACCATATTGGACATAAGGATTGATTCTAGGATTAGCAACATTAGAGGAAGTTTTGCCTGAAAAAACTTTAAGCACCAACAGAGTGAATTTCAGGGACATGAACGTATTTTTAGATGGTGCTGAAAATTTCAATTTCAAGTCTACTGAGTTTGGTGAATCTAAGGAGTGTCATATATGCCAGCTGACACACTGGATGATGTTGGCTTCAATTAAAGGATAATATCCATACTTAAGAATTCTATATGCAGGAATAAATGGATTTTTCAAGTAACTAAATGACACAGTGAAAGCATGTATATGACAGCAGCAAAACTATTTAGAGAAAACGTATTCAAAAGAGAACAATAGTTCAAAGGAGAGAAACAGGTGAATTTGGAGTGACAGGCTGTATAAATAGCAAAATATCAGTCAGTTGGTTTTAAAAATGTAATGTATTGTCTTTGCCACTATAGTGCTACAGATACCTAAGGAAAATTCCCCCTCCTCATCTATCTGCATATATATATATACACACTACACACATAACTGGATGTGCATTCATCACTCACTGGAGTGTGAAGCCTGCCTGCTGATACCTCATTGGAAGAAATTTTCCAGATCTCAAGGCACAGGAAAAAGGTTATCACTACCAGCAAAATGTTTAATCTGTCTACCGAGGTACATGGTGGTAGTCCTACTACCAGATACAGGGGATTCTATTAATGAATTACCATTCTGAAAGAAATTGTTTCTTCTGAAAGAAATAGTGTTCTTAAAACATTGCATTTTTTCATACAGTGGAAAAATTTCTTTGTACCTCTGATTTCTATAACTTGCCACATCACTGGCATTCAGGAATATTTGTGCATCTTTAAGCAAGATGATATGATGATACATTCCCTTTCTATGTGTGCAAAGGCTCTTAAGTATCCCCACACCTACTGGAAGTAGTTTATCAGCTTTATACTAAATGCTAACACAGTATTAGACTTTTCATGAAAATGTTAATTAGGTGGCTCATAAGCCCCAGAGACTTCAGTCCTGTCTGCATGTTTGAATTAAGTGCCCAGTCTATAAAAGATAGCCTTGATGTCTGAAAACCTGAAATGAAATTCATAAGTACATTTCTGCCATTTGGAATTTTAAATACCTTCAGCTTCAAACACTGACATTGAATTCTTTGTGTAGGATTGCATTATTCTTCTTTATACTTGAGATCACATCATAAGGTTCCAAACCTTCATTTATATGTTTTGTTGCCAGTGCCATTACAGAAAATAATGGACCTTATTAAGAAAAACACATAAGACATAATTCCTTTATTATACAAGGGAGAATGCACATGTTATTGCTATTGGCTCTTTCTGATCTGGAAGACAGAGGGAGGACTCCATGAGAGCTGATTTTTTATAGCCATGAAGAGAAAGAATAACAAGCTATTAATGAGACCTTATTAAGGGACAGGATGCTCAGCAACAACATCTATTCTTCAGATAGGAAAGTTTGATATTGTAAGCTCAAGCGAAGAATAGATTTTTTTTCCGAGTTTCTCTAGGAAAAAAAATGCAAAACAGGTTTTCTAATTTTATACTTTGCAAAATCTCCTCCTCCTCTGACAATAAGGAGAGAAATTGAATTAGAAAGAGAATCACTGAAATACTGCTGGTTTTATGGAAAACTTCTAAGGAATAACTACTTTTTAATATCAACATCTATTTTCATACTGTTTATAGGTTTTAATTTGTTCATTACTAGCTGTATATTTGCCATTTCCATCACTGCCACCCTCACCAGACATAACTTTTTCTTTGGGGTTGATTAAAAAAAACCCACCTTACTTTAGCTAGGGTACTTATTGAAGAAATTAGTAGGGCTATTTTCTTGGAAAGCCAAATCAAACCAAACCAAACCAAAAAAAAACACAATAAAACAAAACCAACCAACCAAACAGAAAACCCCCACACCCCCCAACCTCAGAGTATTTGGACACTAAACATTCCTTAGAAAGTAAAATATGGATGAAACTTCTCCCAGTGCGATCAGAAATGTCTATTAAAGTATTTTCAGAACTCATTTAAACACTAAACCACTGGTTGCAAAACAGCATTGACTCATCCAGTCAAAGATTTCTTTCTTTCTCTTTAATTCACGTAGAAAAAAATTGGAAAAATATGTAGAGGAGGAAAATAAAAGGAAAAAAAAGCTGAATAGTTAGACAGTATCCATCTGAGACTGAAGTCTGTAATCCCATCTAAATTCGTGTATATCAGACTTCTTGAATAGCTCAAATCAAATTTTGGTGGAATAAACCATATCAGTAGGTTTTTATGATTCTGCAAAGGGAAAAATATAAAATTTGTCTAGCAAAATATCATCATTATTGAAAAAAAGGTAAATATACTGCTAAAACATATAAAAAAAGTATGCTTCTCCCTGCCCAGCTACCCTGCAGTTAATGAATCTATCACAATTGTAGTGTTCAAATGTGAATAGTATTGGATTTAGTACCAGCTTTTATTTTATGGCTATAATTTGGTTTTTGGGATTTTACTTTGTTTAGCTGAATAATTTAATTTTGAAAGGTAGGAAAAGGGAACTATTTCATGCTATTTCCAGGCTATATTTCCACGAAGTGCCACTTTCTTAAAAAGCATGTGAACTGCTAAAGAAATATTTTGAGACACTTGTACAGTTACAGTATCGGATCCTGGGACTGCCAAATTCAACATAAATGGTTTCTTGGGACATGAGACAAAGTTAGTCTTGCTAAAGACAAACATTTGTTTTCACATTCTTTACATATTCCTTCTTTTAATTTGGCTGATACCTCATATATGCATGAACTATTATTCCTTTTATTTGACTGGTGTTTTCTGTATATGACTTAGGGAGATTATAGAAGACTCTCTGGAATTAGATTTATGAACATTTTATGAAATTGTTCTAAAAATTAGAGATTTGCATAAGAAGTTTTACACGAAACTCATATTGTTACTCATCCTTCAGCTATTAGGCAAATGAAAATGGGAATTAAAGAATAAAAAGCAATTTGTGGAAAGTAATACAAGTACCATGCCCAAGATGAATAATGACTAGTGACTGACTTTCTTGGATAACCAAAGAACTGCAGTTCATTTATAATCTATAGGTTTAAAGACTTCTTCTCTCTCCAGAAAGTTTAAAAAAGCCACTTTTCCTCTAAGAAATCCTATCACACCTTCTTAAATCTTTCCTTTGCAAAGAAACCAACCTCCTCCCTACACTATGAATTAGCTGTCAAAATAATCTCTTCTCAAAAGCATCTTTTGTCCTCAATCTCCCTTTAGTAAAATTATCAACTGTCTGAAAAACCTTAAAAATTCTCCCTGCAAATGTGTATTATAGGGCAAAATCGGTGTTCCCTTCAACTGAGGTATTTCCAAGCATATTTTATGACTAAAAATACCATTCTGGACATGGATCACATTGTACAATGTAAAAGAAATGCAATACACTAATATTGCAGTTGCATTACTTTTCAATCTTTGAAAGCAGCTGAAAATAAAGTTGAATCCATGTTAACAAGAAATTCCATCATATATATCCTGAACTTTGATCTTCTCTGCCCATACTATTTTTTTCATTGCCTTTGCAGGTCTAATCTAAGTAATATATGCAAGATTCTAAGAGCTAAAAGAAGCAAATGGGCATATGGGCAAACATTATAGACATCTATCTTTATTTAGGTCTTGACTCCAGCTTTTCTAGCATATTTCAAAAAGGTAAAAATATAGAGATTATAGAGTCTCTGGAATTAGATATATTACCCTTGCCTTTTATTCTTTGTGCAGCATGTGAAGGCTTTTACTACTCAGGAAATGCTGTAGAGAAGAAATATTTTATCATTACTGATTTTGTTTCTTCAAATAAAGCATTTGCTCTCTTAATATTTCCAGTATTTACGTCTTCCTCTGTTTTGTTTAGATTTAATTTAAGGCTAAAATTATAGGAGGAGCTTGATGAATATAGAATTTTTCAATGTCTCTTACAAATGATACTAGTCCTCTGCTACATCTGGGTTTATGTGTTGTTTATGTGTTGTTATGGGCATACCCAGTTAAATCTATGCTGTCATATATAGAATATATATAGTTACAAAGGAACTGAGTCATCATTTTGGGTTCCAAAGATATTCTTAATAAAATTGGAATGCAAAGGTGTTGAGAATTAAAAATACTTGTTTGTCAACTTAGTCAGTAGTTGCATATGTGGATATTACAGCTAACAGTAAGGAAACATCCTACAGGGAGTTCTGGCAGGTCATGATGGCCAGTCTAAATTTTAACACCTGCAATTCTTTGCATGTAGCAATTTCTTTTAATCGGCAACTATGTACATACACACTTATGTATAGACTCAATATATTGATATGGTGAAATTATTAGACTCCTTGATTTCAGTGAGTGCAAATAACCAAGATGGTTTCCTCACTTTCAAATTGTTCCACTGGTGCTCAGTTTTAATTTCTTGGAATTGGGGATGATTCATTGTTTGGATAAGAGAAATTAATTTACGTTCTTTCATTTGCAATTTCCAAATGGCATATTATTGTATACAGAAGTTTATATACTGTCTAACATCGAGCAGCAGAGAAGTGCCAGGCCACTTGTTACTCCCTCATTACAAACTGAAGTGAAAATCATGAGTGAATGGATTTTCAGAGTCTTGCACTGGATAAATGATTCTGTAAAAACATGAGGCATATCAAAGCCTGAAACATTACATGAAGAAATCTGATTTCTATTCCATGTTTTGAGTCTGTTTTGTACCTTATTTTTCCCTCTGGTTCTCAAAGTTTCATAAAAATGATGTTATGCTTCTTTCTCACACAAATTATGCAGATTGCTCCTGCTTCACATCTAGCACTTAGTTTCAAAAATTGCCAGGTAGTAAAAATACATGGAGGAGGGAAGAAACTAATCCTTTATGATAAAGCTTTTCTTAATTCTGCTTGCCTGTATATCACCAGCTTATACTGCTTGGGCATTTCATTAACAGAAATTCATGGTTCTCCCAACATATGAAGTGCCATCAGTTCTGAAATCCAATTAAGGTTGCCTGACACTGAAATATATTTTTTTTTCTCATTAATTATTGTTTAAATCTTTGTTGTTATCTTCATATTATATTTATATTATTTATATGTATTGTATTTGTTTATAAATAAATATTTATTTATAAATAGATATAATATATATTAAATATATGTAAATTTTATATATATTTATTTATATTTTATTATTCTTTGAATTAAATAAATGAAAATAGCACCATGTTATGCTGCTAACAACTTCATTGTTCTAGCTAGCACTAAAGAAAAAAATCAAGGGCTTCCAAAACTGAATGCTGGTTTTTCCTCACACTTAGCTGCAATTTGAAGGAAGAAGAAGGCTTAACCATGTGTTTTGTGTACTGGCACAGGAATATGTGCAAGCACATGTCATGGTTTAGTTTAACCCCAGTTAGTAACTGAACCCCACAGTGCCACTCTCTCCCTCTTCTAGGGTGGGATGTAGGAGAGAATCAGGAGAGTAAAACTGAGAAAACTCGTGGCTTGAGATAAAGAAAATTTCATAGATAAAGCAAAAGCTGTGCACACAAGCAAAGCAAAATAAAGAATTCCTTTACTGCTTTCCATGTGCAGGTAGGTATTCAACCATCCCCAAGAAAGCTGGACTCTATCACATGTAATGGCAACTTGGGAAGACAATTTCTATGACTCTGAACATTCTCTTATTCTTTCTGCTTTCCAACAGTTTTTGTATGTTGGGTATGGTACCATATGGTATGAAATATACCTCTGATTAGCCAAACAAATTGTGTCCCCTCCCAACTCCTTGTGCATCCCCAGGCTGCTCCCTGGTGGGGTGGAGTGAGAGGCAGAAAAGACCTTGAATCTGTACAAGCTGCCCACCAACAGCTAAAACTTGAGTTATCAATAGTCATCAATTGTTCAAAAAAAGTTGGTAATAAACCAAAGATCCTTTGACTTCAGCTCTTGCCTACTCAAAGTTTTCTAGTACTTCTTCCAGACTATGCTTCTGTGAAAGATCTTATCACTCTCTACAAACACCTGAAAGGAGGGTATAGCCAGGTGAGGGTCAGTCTTGTCTCCCAGGCATCCAGCAGTAGGATGAGAGGACACAGTCTTAAACTGCACCAGGGGAAGTTTAGGCTGGACATCAGAAGAAATTCTTCATAGAACGGGTAATTGGACACTGGGATGGGTTGCCCGAGGAGGTGGTGGAGTCATGGTCCCTGGAGGTGGTTAGAAATGACTGGATGTGGCACTCAGTGCCATGGTCTATTGACATGGTGGTGTTCAGTCACAGGTTGGACTCAATGACCTCAGAGGTCTTTTTCAATCTAGCTCATTCTGTGATTCTGTGATCTTCTCTTCAATATTTTGGATTATAAAAATTATACGGTACATACCACTGCTAGTTTTTTCCATATAAAACTTTGCCTTGTTGCTTTCCTTTTTCCCAGTAAAAATTGAAGGGGGAGGCGGGGGGATGTTTGCAATTTCCTTGGTTATAAATGTAAGGAAATTAATCACTACTTCCCGAGTTTGTCCTCTTTTTGATTTTTCTTGGACTTTTTTTGTGAGTGCAGATGTGGTAGTTTTGGACAATTTAGACACATAATATATTTCAGAGCATAATTTTTCTGAAAGAGAAATACTTTTCCCGGCTTATTGATGATGAATAAATGTTCAGAGAAGTCAAATGATTTATCCTCAAAACCAGTCAATGATTCAAGAACAGAACTGATTACTCCCATTTTTGTGGCTTATCTGTCCTGGTTTTCATAGCAGTGTGTTATGGACATTGTCTGAAGTGTAATGTATGAAATGAGACAGCAAGAGGAATGTTTAGTGTTCCTAAATGGATAAGAGCCAATGACCTAGACAAATTTGCTGTCTAAGTTAAGATTTAAGATCATGTTTTATAAGACTGTAATTCTAGGGGAAAGTAGGCATAGTGTAGTATAGCATAGCATAGCACAGTATAATTCCATGCTGAATACCTAGATCAGGTACCAGAGTAGATCCATACACATGGACTAACAGCACACCTTTAGAAATGTAAATGGTTAAGGATGGAAAAGTTAAAAATAAGGAAATAAGAGGAAGTGTGAAACACAGAAACTAGTAATTGCAGAGTGGAAAATGACTCACCTATTAAAAAGACAATACACTCACATAATAAAAGTTTAATTCTAAGTGGAAAACACCTAGTGTAGCCTTTACTTTTGGATAACATGTTAGACTCACAGATCCACCTCAGTAGGGTGACAGTCAAAGTTCATGAGTAGGCAATGTGCCATCTGAGATGAAGAGCAGATCAACAGGATCTTCACAGAGACCCTTCAGAGGTCTCTCTTCCTGCTTTTACATAGGAGGCCATATGGACAGAAAATAACCTTGACTGAACATAGGATGGTGACTCCCAAGACGGGAGAGCTTGTTATATCTGGCAGGGGAAGAAAGACTTTTTCTGCTTCTAGACGTGCATTCATAAAAGAGAGATATAATTCTCATAAACTTGGTGTCAAAAAACATCTGTCATTTTTCTTCTAATCATTCAGTTTAGGTTGATTTCCTGGCTGTCTTAAATAAATAAATAAGCTAGCTAAATATTAGAATACAGGGATGTTCCACTTAACAGTCTTTGTTGGCAGCATTTTTTTTTTTAATGGAAGTTGAAATAATTAGTATTGGCACAACTATGTGAGAGATGTAAGCATTTTTCTGTGTCCACAGAGGCCACTTGGAAAAAAGGCACCTGGTCATTGATAAATGTTCTGAACAGGTGATTTCTGAGTTCAACAAGGAAACAGAAGATAAAAGGTTTATGAATCAAACAACCAACCAGTGAAGAGAATGCAGAAGGATTTGTACAAGGTTTTGAAGTGGGAGGGGGATATTCTCTGTGCTTCATCAAAGCTGAGAACGGCAAAGAAAAGATTATCAAGGTAAGTGATGAAACACTGATGAGTCAAATAGAAGGATACTAAGGGCATAGAATCTTAATTAAGCTGAAATAGTAACTTAATATCTTAACTAAGGTTTAGATATAAATGATAAAAATATTAGTCTTAAATGCATGGAATGTCCACTGAGAAAACTCAGGCAGATAAAGATTAAATGTATGGTTGAAACAACTATAAAGTTCAAGTGCAGATTTGAAGTCATAAAAGAGACAAGAGGCTGATTTCAGAGCTATTTTCTCAACAACAGTACTTACCAGGAAGGTCACAAAATTGCTGGGCAGGAAATGAGTGCCGAGTGTAAGAAAACAACCTGACCATGAGGAAAAGGTAAATGCTGAAAACAGATACTTGAGAAAGAACTGAAGAGTATACTTTAGTCAATACAGATCAAGAGAAGAACAGAACAGAAACTAAATATGGGGTAGTTTTCTGGGCTAGAATGTAAAAATATGCAGCTTTTTCTGATTATAAGTTTCTAGGCAAAAAAGGCTCTGTGCCTGGAGTCCTGTAAAGGAAGTCTGCTGGTGCTTCATAATGAGATAGCTGAAAAGAGAAAAAAAAAAACAATCAAAGAAACTGGCTGTGTTGAGAAGATAATAAATGGTACTGAAAAGGTTAGAGAGAATCATTCATTGATTGTTCTTGGGATCAATCTTACTTAATATTTTAATTTCATTAATGACCTTGGAATAAGTAATAAAAATGTGCTGATGATACATGATTGCTAAGGTACTACCTGCATGATAGAATATCAATGTAGGTAATGCATAGGATGGTGCAAAGAGAATGAAAATTATAACTGGAATGAAATGTAATGATACTAAATATATAATGAACTTAAACATTAATTACAAGACTGCTTTGTATAAGCTAAATTGAAAAACTGTAAGAGCAAGACCTTCATTATTAATTCATCACAGGATATCTGTGAATAGTGTTTGTGATATCATGGAAAGCAGAACAAGGACTGTATTAAAAAGCATATTTGTATGACTGATAGGAAATTTTAATATCACTCTGGAAAGCTGTTGGCTTCTGCTCCATACAGCAGAATTCAGAAGAAAACATGTATGAGAACATATCCTACAAGGTTAAAGAAAGAGAAGATCAGACAGCACTAGAGGAGGTCAAAAAAGGGGCTAGTTTGACACAAGTCGGAAATGTCTTTAATGCATGTAAGAACAATCATGTTTCCATATATCAATGCAGACAGAAATATGAAGAAAAAAATACTGGGTATCACAGGAATATCAGTTAAATGTGAATTTAGGATTGATGTTAGAGAAAATTTTGACTGCTAGTAAATTCAAGGAACAGCAACATAGTGAGACTTAAAGGAAAAAGAAAATATGCTTAAACAATTAAAAATGAGGAATACATAGAAGGATTTCATATCAGGAAGGGTCTTTTCTTTTGTGGAAATCCACACAATTTTTGCAGAACTGAATTTTTTTACCTTTTAAAATCATGAAACCTATTATAGAACATCACTCTTACTCCTTGTTTGTAATGGACATTGATAGAATATTTACACAAATTATGTGAAATAAAAAGAAAAGTGAGAAATAGCATAGCAATAATTCAGCAGTTCAGAGAGTTGGCAACTTGTAGGAGATTCTTTTTTAGGCTCCCTCTCAGTTTGACTTCTATTATTCCTGCTAATAAGCCACAGATTTCAGCAAAACTCACTGTAATTTATTTCTTATGATCTGTGGGTTTTTCAAATTATGTCTGTGTGGGGTTTTTCTATAGTTTTTTGTTGTTGTTGTTTTGTTTTGTTTTTGTTTTTTGTTTTTGTTTTTGTTTTTAACCAAATATAATGTATTACTATTCTGAAGCTACTTCCAAAACCAAAACTTCACTTCACTCCTTGAGGAATTTACTTAACTGGTGGCCTGTTCCACTGTGAGCTCAGCAATACAAGAAACAGAAGAGTTGGCTTGAGCACTAAAATTGGATGCAGTTTTTCTACAAAATGTCTTCACTTTTCCACATACAATCCACATGTTTACTGTTGCCCAGAGAAGCAAAGTTGCTTATCTGTAAGATTGTTTGATTCAGGCAGGAAAATGCATGACTCAGAACCATAATTACACACACCCCACTGTCTAAACAGCTGAATAATGACCTACAGCTTTCATATTCTGTGGCAGTTTTAAAATTCAAATATATAACGTTCATGAGCCACAGTATATCATGAGGCTATTTAATAATAACTCCTTTGTGTCCATAACTATTATACTGGAAAAAAAAGATCGTATTTTAATTTAATTTTAAGCAGAATTCAAAGAGAAATTCCCTAATATGACGTGGTCCCTTGGATATAAATTCCAGTCCTCCTTATCTAACTCAAACAAAGCTTTATCTGAAGTTAGTTCCTGGGATCAGTCTCCATGTTCACAAGTACCAGCAACTTCTACATAAATGTAATGGCTTTGATTTTTGTAAATGATGTTATTTTAAAACAAAACTAATTCCCTCATATGGCGTATTCCTTGTCAATAGAGTGGTAGAATGTATGGAAAATAATGGGAGACCTCTTTAGAGATGTAAATCAACATAATTTATTATTTACATCTGACAGTGAACTGTAGGAACTTGTTAAGAATTGTGAAGATGTGTAAACCGGCTTGACTGGAATCGTGAAAGTTTTTTGGGGGATGACGTCACACGCATATTATAATGCCAAGTTTTGACAAATGGCAATTTTGAAAATCCTAATAGACAGAATCTTTATTGTATTAAACTGTTGACCACATAGTACCAGACCTTGATTATGGCTTGTAAATTAAGCTCAGGCTTCTGGCTGAATGTGTGAAAAAATATGTGGAAATATAGCGATACAGTGTTTCTGAAAAGAAAAATAATACAGGAATGCAGTCTGAAGTTTGGACTGGCACAATTAACGTGGAAAAAGCTGATCAAAGATTTAAATTTCCACAATCCATTCAGCAAATAATTCATAATATTGTGGTATTTGCCTGGCTTAATACTTACACACATACTTAGGATTTATGTAAATTAAATCACTGAGTGTTGTCTGCCTTTTTGCCAAATATAGGTCAAGAAGCTAATAGCATGATATCCAGATCTGACTTGGAACTGTGTGAAATTTTGAGTTCTTAGGTGTGGATGGGCTCCAAATATCAGCATCTGATAGGAGGGAATATCCCCCATATTGCACACCCTTAAGAGTAAAACTACAGAAAATGGTTGCATTGAGAGCCCTTGCAAAGCAAATTCCAGCCCAGCACATAATTTTCTCTAATACAGAGAGATTACATAATACGAGCTGGAATAGTTCCTCAGAAATAAAAATAGTTATACTAATTATGATAGTGAGATCGGAAGTGGTCAGTGTATGCATATAGGGAACCAGATAGCTTGCAAGAATCAGGTTACTAGAAAGAGTAAGTTTTGACTTTAACTGCAGAAAAAAAAAATTGAATTCTTGAAACTGAATTGCAGAGCCAGTTTAGATGTATCCTCAGTGGATTTAAGAAAAAGATTTTCCATATGGAAATGAGAGAAAGATTCAGAGAGATAAAGCATCAATTGAAAATTGAGCTTTCCAGTTCATCACATAAGAAGAGATTTATACTACAAAAGCTAAATATTGGATGATATTTCCCTTCAAGAAGCAGCATGATGTAATGATAAAGGAATATTAAAAAAAGAGAGATGCAGACCAGAGTTGCCGTGTTTTCACAAGATCATTTCAATTGAGCAAAATCAAGAAAAGTCAAAACTGATAAAAATAAAGAAGATATCTGTATATTTCTCTTGATTGGTACTTAGGTTGTGGAATGCATTGTTGTTGACTGAGAAAACAGAGGCTTTGTAAGATTTAGAACAAAATCATTGGATAAAGGGATGCACAGAGTAATATTTTGGAAGCATCATGCTACTGAGACAAGACCATCTCCAAATAAAAAGGAGAAAAAAGAGACAATTGTGTGAAAGAAATTTGAAATAAACTTCCACACACATGTAATGGTTGGGAGCAAAACTTCTTTCCATGATGAAAATACATATTTTAAGTGGGCAGATTCCTATCCTTTGTGGTACAGAAATTTTTGAGTCTGTGTTGATTTTTGATTCTCCTTTAATGCTGACATAGATAGAATTTGAACTTTCTTCTCCAGAAATGTGTAGATGAATATTTCTTCAGGGATACTGAGGAAACTGAAAGAAGAATGCACACATGGAAAGCACAAAGAGTAATTGTGTGCAAGTATCTATTTTTGAACAGCTAGCTTAACCAGAAGTTGGGTAAAGTCTCTCTGATGCAGTCCTGAGGGAGATCCAATACATACATTGAAGTACTGACTGATGGTAGACACTTTTAAAAATCAACTCCTCCTTTTCTAAACCTAGAAAAGGAAGTAATTTATCTGCTGTTGGTTTACACCCAGAAAAACGAATGACAGAAGTATGTGCAAAATCAGACATAATTTCTTGGGAGTGTCATTCAGCACTCTCAGCATTAGTCAATAACACTCGCCAATAATCTCACTTTTCTTCAATTTCCTTCCAGAGTGTATGTTTCCCTGCAAAAAGTATAAAGACATTCTTGCATCAGCTTCTAAATCGAGGTCACTGGAGAGGTGTAACAGCTTCAGATACTTTAACAGTGGAGACTAATGAGCACTCAGTGTCCATTGGAAATTGATGCTATTTGTCCATATCTAAGGTTCATTTGAAAGTTCTTCTGGAAATGCCTTCCCTTGGTGATGGTAGCATGTGAACAACTGTTTTCTCTGTAAATGTAGTAATTGCAGTTTGTAAATTGCTGTAACATAGAAATAATTATTGTCAACTGTTTCAAGCAGACAATGTACATAGGTTTGTTTGTTAAAGGGTATTTTAAAAGATCCAGGTGCACTATAGGATCACCTGAGTTATAGCTGCAAATGATAGTGACAGAAAATATAACCAAATTTAAACAGTCAAAAAATTAAAGAAACAAACCAACATCCCTCAAACTGCCAAAAGACCTTACTCAATATATTTTTCCCACACTCAGAAAGTCAAGCTGTTCACAAGTAATGAGTGTGATACTAGCTGATTTTATTCCTGCTAAAGTAATCTGGATTGAAATCCATTTTATGTTATGAGGGAAGAAAAGGGTCTCATGATCTGGCTTTACAGTGCAACTGATGCTAATTATACAAAGCATTTTTAGAATCCTACTGCCTTATATAACACTACAATTGATCCCAAGAGATGATTAGAAATTGACTTGCAGAATTTAAGAAAGAAATGAGACAGCCAAATCAGGAAACAGAATAATTTCCATTTGATGGCATATTTATGTAGCAAGTATACTTCCAAAATTACACATATGATCTATTTTAAATTTTTAAGTATTTTAAAGCCTTTTACCCCAATGTGGTAGAATCATCAAGCTAAACAATTATATGGCATGTCACAAGGAACTGACAGCACACATTCTTTCTGTACTTAAAGCAACGTTTCCATGCATATCAAACATTCTTTAAAATAATACCAATATTCAGCATACTTTGTTATTCAGTTAGTTTAAACTGTCTAACTTGGTCTATCATGAGATTCCACTATTTGGTAGATGTATTAAGGACTGAGCACAGCTAGACCTAGGAATAGAAAGATGGGGTAAGGTTACTGGGCTAGTTTATCTTTTGTATAATATTCACATAGGAAAGACATGTGACAGGTTCCCCAGCTGACAGAAACTCTTAGATACTGCTTTAATTATATTAAACATTGCAAGACAGGGAACACAGGAATTCAGGTTTATTGCGACCTTTATATTTTAAAACCAGTCCAAATACTTGCACTAGCTACCTGAAATAGCCTGAAATGTGCCTTGAGTATGTGCCATTCCTTCTTCAAACACCGTGGGACATCTAAAAGCGCATTATCTATTACCTCATATTTCTATTTCTCATGTTCCATGGTTATATCAATTGCAGACATCTGTGGCTGCTCTCACACTTTATCACTACCTCCTCTCGCCAAGGCCTTGCTGGTCACTCTTATTAAGAGCACTTAGATCTTGCTCAGTGTAATCTTTCCATCTTTCCTGGTTGGTTCCGAAGTTGAACCTCATAAAAGCATGCTTCTGAGAGATTATTTACGCAGTTTGTCTTCCATCACCTAACGACATATCCTACTCATTTAAATAATTGCTTGTTTGTTTGTGTTTGTGATACAGTGTTGGCATTGTATTTGGCTGAATTCCTTATGGAAAGTCTTGGTCCAGTGTGAATTTTGTTCTCTTCCTGTCTGTTCTGTCTGAGGAGTAAGCTGATACAACAGCTGGAGTTTTATATGCCATAATGGGGAAAGAGATGCCTCAATTATCTTTTTAAAGTCTGGCTATAATATTATCTCCTTCTACTTAGCTGGATTTTTTTCAAACCTCTCATCCAAGAGAATAATTTGGTAACATCTTTGTCCTTGTGTATCCCCACCTGTTTTTAATAATTTAAAGGGAACATTTCCAGCCTGCTTTGTTTTCCTAAATGTTCTTGTTGTTCATTGACTTTTTTTATAAATTGAGTTCTTTCACAAGTTCTTTCACAGTGCAGGTTGAGACTTTTTAAATAGAAAAAAGTTTTTAATTTTCTGCAATGAAATAACATGTGATCACCTTATTTACCTATGAAGGTCCTGTTCCTGAAATCTATATTTGGTGTGAAGAAATAGTAATTCCATGCTGTTTCCTGTTTATGTAAATAATTAGTGAAATTTTTATGAAGTTTTTTGAATACTCTGCTTTTTAACATACAAAGATTTAAGTAGAAATTATTAGTTGTGATTTTTTTTAACATGCATGCATCAATTTTTATGTACAAAAATAGTATCTATCTATAAGAATTGCATTCATAAGCAAGAAACACCAAACTTAAAGCATAGATATTTGGAGTTTGTGTTTTCACTTAAGGCATTTATGACTAGAAGGGTCTGGGCTGGCATGGTGTGTAAAGAGCCGTTAGGGAATGCTGAAGGAATGGGAATGACTTTGAAAATTATAAAATGAGAGATGAATTAATTTTTAATTTATTTTTATATTACTCATTATGCATTGAAAAGTGCTATTATTAAAAATATTGTATTATTGTACTTGGATATTTACTGTCAAAAATCTATAATTCATCAAGCATGTTGATACTTAAATGTGTGCTGTTGTTCACTGGCAGTTTTTTATGTCTGGAGGAATTTTACCTAAATAGTCACAAAAAAGTAAAGCATAAGAATCACAAATACAGAAGGAAATTAAAATCAATGTACATTTTTAGTATGTACAAATAAGCTGACATTACAAGTTTAAAAACTAATTTTCATATAAAAAGCATTTTTAGCAGAAAAAGAGATAATGCACACGAAATTAAAGTTAGGATGATTCTGATAAGTCATTATTAAAGTATGAAACAAATTTAATCAATAGAAAAGCGGAGAGCATGTATGAAGTAGTTTTATTTTAAATTCAGATGATGGATTTAAGTACTGTCACAGTAAAACCATTATTCCCTCACATAAGATTATGTTTTGTCTCCTTTGAAAGCATTTGTGAGGAAGTGAGCAATGGCAGGAGCTTTATCAGTTGTCTATACATATGACTGTCACTTGATCTGCTCTTCTGGTGACACTGTATGTTTTTAATTATTCATGTATGCTTTAGTCTTCCACTGCTACAGTGTAAGAAGATGCAAATCTAAGAGCTTTTGGTATAAATGTCAGAACTCTACATTGTTATAATGGCTGGTTTTATTTTCTCTCCACCTTCAGAATGTCAAAAAAAGCTGAAGCATAAATGAAATCTTCATCTCAGTTGCGCTGGTAGTGTGATTTATAAAGTCATTTAACAAGTATGATTTAGTTGTATCTACTGAGAGATCCCCACCCTAGCCCAAAGAAATTGCTGTCAGCTTAAAACTCCGGCAGTATATAAACTACATGGATATAGTCACAACTTGTTGTCCCAGACCTTATTAATCCTTAAGCTATTTGCATTTAAAAGCTGGTTTTGACATGGAGTCTACTGTAAATCTGCACTCCCTGAATTTCCACTGACATGTCAGGGTGACATTTTGATTTTTTATTTTAAGGAAATCTCTGTTCTTGCTTAATCTCATTACCTGTTATGCAGGCATTATTTTGTCTTATAGCAAAAATGTAGCTTACTACAAATTATTGTGTCATTGTCCCACCAAAGCCGTCATCCATAAGAGACTTTTCTAGTGAACCAATATCAAAATATAGACAAGATTACCATAATTTTAGAACCAGCATCTTGAAAGCCTCAGGGGTCTTTTGTATTAAGCCTCTTTGTTTCGCAAAGTTACCAGCATGACGTTATGAATGACATTAACAACTTGTAACCCTTGCAAAATAAAAACATCACTTGATTGTTTTCAGAGAAAACTTGTTGCATAGCGGCAGATACTGGCTTCTTTGTTTCTTACTGCACACTTGTTTTTATATTTTCTGACATTATCTTTCAGCAGTAAAAGATGACAGTTCAAAACCACTTAAAAAGTAAGACTGATTTTGCCTCAGAAACAGTAGAAATTATCTATTCAGAAACAGCTCGTTAAGCATCCTCTCTTCCCCCACCTCCAAAATGTACATATGTAAGCATGTGACTTTAAACACATAATTAATTCTAATTTCTTCATTAAGACTATTTTATGTTTATTGTTCTTTTAAAGTATTTTTCTGGTTTGGGACAATAGAATGATAATACAGTATTCCCTTCAAAGAAAACAGATACTTGTTTTTCTAACTGGAAGACACAGGGGACCAGAAAATGCTTAATTTTTTTATATTTCCTCAGCTGAAGTTGTCATGTGGTGTTATAAATGAAGATGAAGCACTAGTGTTTATTTAATTAGTAGTATAAAGATGTAGCACCATGAGTGTTTTTTCTGTAAGACAACAACAGACACTAAAAAATTCAAAATACAGTCAAAGTTATCTAGGAAGAATAAGTTAAAAAAGGTTAAAAATGGGACAGCAGATGTGTCAGAAGTCAGTTACAGAAGATATTGATGTATTTATTTCTGTTATATAAAATGATAAGATAGTTTGGGCTGCCAACCTGGAGATGTCAGGTAAGAAATTCAAGTACAGGTGGGAGGTAAGGACTATACCATGTGACTCAGAGAAGCACTTGGTAGGCATCAAGGTTGTTAGAATATCCCCTTTAAATTTCCAGAGTTTCTCTTCCTTCAGGTTGCTGCCATCTGAGGCATAGCTTTCCATCCTATGAAGACATCAATGTGAGCTCACAGGATCAAGATCCTCTGCCACGAGATAACAGCACAGGAAAACTGAGTTGTGAAGGGATACCAAGCCAAATGTTACTCAAACAATACCCAGTCCCCTGTCTCTAATCGTGTTTGTTTTATTCCAACTATCAGTCAGAAATTGTTAATGATGTTACATCTGCTCTGGCAATACAGACAAATGGATTACCACAGGAATGTGCACAGATATCTAATAGGGACAATGTGATTACTTGTAATGTAATGATTCATGTGCTATATCTTTCAGCAGCTGCTTTTTGGGAAGCAAAATCAAAAAATGCCATAGTTGTTCATAAGTGAAGCATAGAGAATAAGGAGGCAAATTTTTCAGTGTTAGACTTTATAAAAACTCACTAAATTGAGAGAAGACTGAATTATAGATCTCAGCTTATTCAGACGTGCAAGAGTGGCAGCAAAAAAAAAAGAAGAAAAAGAGATCATTAATTTTTTAGCCAACAACCATTACAGTTCTCTTTTAAAGAAAGAAGGAACCAAATAAATATAGAGTGACTTTGTTTGCCAGAAGAAATAATCACTCTTCCTCCAGCTATAAAAATATAATTCAGTGACTGAACTGGCAAGAACCTCCCAGCAATTCAGATGTTTCCTTTACACCCACAAAGAGGTTCTGAGTGTTGCAGAGGATGCAGCGTCCACCAGGCTGAAAAGTGCAAGTCCAACACCAATAGCTGGCCTCTGTGCTGTGCAGAAGCACATGAGTAATTGCTTAGTAAGTTCAGTATTCCAGGGATAAAGACATTTTCAATTCAGATACACAGGAATTAGGCTTAGTTGTCATGGTATTCTCAGTCACTGACCAAAATCCGCCCTTGTTTCATTCTACCAAAAGTAAATGTAACTTTGCAAAGGTTTCAAAATCCTCTATAATAAAAAATATTGCGGTATTTACTAAGTATTTAAAAAATTAAATTTGTGTTTGCTTCTACTTTATATGAAGAATAAATGCTAGATTCATTAAAAGCCTATAATGTTTTATGTTTGTATTTTATCATTCTTTGAATTAAATATGCTTATGTTTTGTCTCCCAGAAAATAAATTGAGATAGTTTAGAGCTATATATTATGGGTCTCAAAATTTATATGTCTAGCTTTGATGAAAAATCTGTCTAGCTTTTCTGCTACATATGAAAAGCAACTAGGTATTAAAATTTCAAACTTCAGTGTAGCTAATCCTTCTTCAGAAGTCGTGCGAGATTAACAAATAAATAAGACTGATTTAAAATGGTCTGAGACTACGTCATTAACTTGCTGGACCTGAAACATGGTGAGAGCCAGCTTTTTAAAAGACGATCTTTTAATAAGTATAATTATTTTTTTAGCACTAAAATTAGATTTTTTAAAAGAGACTTATTTGAAAACAATATTAGAAATCAAAATTCCCTGAAATGTATTTCTAAAATAAAATCCCAGCTACACTTCACAGCATGGATAATTGGGGCATACATAATCCAACTGATAGCTGTTAGTGAAAGGCAGCAGGTTTTAGTTTCTGGAAAGCAAGTGTGGGGATGCCAAGGCTTGGAGCAATAGAATAGCTGTTTTGGAAATAATGATTGGTGCAGTCTTACCTCGTGTGTTGTGTGCAGTTTTGGTCACAGAAATATAAAAAAGATATTTAACTATGAGAGTGTCCAAAGGAGGGAAACAAAGATAGTGAAGGTCCTTGAGGGGAAGCTGTATGAGGAGCAGCTCACATCACTTGGTCTGTTCAGCCTGGAGGAGACCGAGGGGAGACCTCATTGCAGTCTACAACTTCTTTGTGAGGTGAAGAGGAGGGGCAGGCACTGACCTCTTTGTGGTGAACAGTGACAGGAGCCACGGGAATGCCCTTAAGTAGTGTCAGGGAGGTTTAGGTTGGATATCAGGAAAAAGTTCTTCATCCAGAGAGTGGTTGGGTATTGGAACAGGCTCCCCAGAGAAGTGGTCACATCACCAGCCTGACAGAGCTCAAGAAGTGTTTGGACAATGCTCTTGTGCACCAAGGCACACGGTGTGATTCCCGGGGAAGGTTTTGTGCAGGGTCAGGAGCTGAACTTGGATGATCCTTGTGGGTCCCTTCCAACTCAGCTTATTCTGTGATTCTGTGACAAAATCCTTACTGGATTCAGTAAGGGTTGTTGTTTTACTGTGGTTCTTTGTGGTTCTTGTGGTCCATTGGACCAAGATTACACTGTAATCACTTCCCTGTCCATGAGGTAGAAAGAATAATATATTTTTGTAGGGACACACTTGGTTTTAAGTTGAAAAATATTGTGCAAATATACAGTATCAATTAATAACTCTTTAATTGCAAACTGCTTCAATATGTCTACTAAATTAACTGTCATTGATTTTACAGAGTTTTCTCAGAAAATCCAAAATACATCATTCCAAGAAAATATATCAGCCCTGGAGAATTTTGGAAGAGTGAAGCAGATGTACCCTTTGAATCTGATAGAACTGCATGTATCTCAGGAGGAATATTCATAGAGGAATGTTACACTGACTCTGTAGTAAAGAGCATCATCCCACAGCACTAATAATCCTGAAGGACGTGTAACATGCTGCCTCTGGAGATACATGCTTTTTGCAATATCTGACAGACAGACAGAGAAGAGGCCATGCAAGTCATACAATCTGATTTTATGTGATGGAAAGTTCATTTTATGTATTGGTCTGCTGTTTGAATTATGACCCATTAAGAGGAGAGGAAATGAAGACATCTTGGGGCAGGGGAGAGGGCTGATTACTGCTCTTAGAAGTTGTCAAGTGTGTTGAAAGCAGGAGCTACCCCTAACCTGCAAGGTAGACAATCAAGTGAAGAGACACTGGAGCCTTAGACAGGATGGAATATGGAGCATCATGTTTCCAAAAAGATGGAGAACAAGACTCAAGAACCAGAGGGGATGCAATAATTTTCTGCAAATTATAAACCACTGATTTGACTTCAAGGAAGCCTGGCTGAAAGGATATGCTTAAAAGAATACAGATTGGTTCATGGTCCCTTTTTATTTCTATTTCTTTTTGTCCAGGAATTTGTAATTTTCTGTTCTGAAGTTCTTCTGGTTAGCATCCTAATAAAAACGGTGGGTTGTTTGGTTTAGGCTGTCTACTTTGAAGACTTCAGAGATAAGGAAAAGAATGAGGCAGTTAATTTCAGGCTCTTAGTAATTCTATGTCCCACCATATTCTGCATTGTTGAACGTGCTTGTCCACTACCCCTGTGAATTTCTTTATTTGTAATATTTCAAACAAAGCTGTCTTTTGAATTTTTGAATTTTAAGCTCAAGTTGCTATTTTTCAGTGAATGTGAAATGTTGAATATGAAAAGCCCCCAAAAATCTGTTGTTTTTTGTTCCTGAACAGTTGGAAATCAGATTTGAAAGTTGGCATGTGCTACAAAAATTTGCCCAGTTTATTTTTATTTTTTAATCTGACTCTGATTTTCCTAATAATGGCTCAGTGAGATTCTTAACTTGTTCTGCTCTTTTTATCTACAGTAAATTTAGATGCTATCCAGCATAAAAAAAGGTGGGTAAAATATGGCCTCCATTAAGTCTTTGTAGGATTTGCTTGCTTTTATTGTTATAGATTTTGATCTTCCTGTTGCAGTTATACAGTTCTTAAATTCAGAACACTTTGGTTAGTTTGAGGTTTCTTTTTGTTGGTGGTGTTTTTTTGTTTTTTGTTTTTTTTTTTCTAAATTTCATCGTCTTATAAGATGGTATAAGATTCATTTCTTCTATTTCTTCCCTAGGTTATTCAGCATCTTTTTGCTATCTTTCCTCTTTTTTCATATGTTCAGTTAATTTAGTCAATTTTCCATAAATGCAAATTTGTATATGTTCACACATGCATTTCTTGAGCACTCAAGCTGCCTAAACTTGAAACTATTGATTAGACTAACTTCCTTTTCCAGTTTACTTGGTGATACACATTTCAATCCAAAACACTAGGCCTTTGAAGAGATCAGCTTCAGCGACTTCTGTTCTGCCAAGTTCAGGTCTGAGCCACAAACATAAGTTTGAATATTCAAACTTGTTGCATTTCACTGCTTAAGATGCATGGGGATTCTCTCATGATTTAACTGAATTAACAGACTGACATGAGCTTCAGCCTAGCTGTTCTTCCTATTCTCAGTTAGGATAAATATTCAAAAAAGTAGTCATTCATTATCTGTCATATACAAGAAAAATGTCCAGTATGGTTGTCCCACCTTACTGTGCTACATACAAAGGAAGAACTGACAGCAGAATATGTAGGTCCCATTTCTGTTAGAAATTAAACACTCACAGACACATTTTCATGATAAAATTTACTTATTTGTGAAGAGAATTTTGTTACCCCTGTTAATTTTGTTCATAACAGGATTTCAATCTCTGCTAAGCTTTTTATGACTTTCTTTTTTTCTAGCAAGCTATTTCTTATGTCTTTCTTCAAACATTAAGGTTATTTCACATAAGAAAACTGGTTACATCATCTTGTGCTGATCAATGGGATATTCTGTGAAAGGTCACAGACTCCTGAACAACTTTCACCTGGCAATATGAATTACTATTTTCCTGATCATGCAACAGTATGAATTAATATTTTCCTGATCATGCAACATTTCATATTACTGCTGCCTGGCAAGATAGTAAAAAGTGTCAAAAAAACCCCAAATATAAGATTTTTCCTTTGAGGTGATAGGCATTTTCTAAAGTATCATTTTAATATTTATTTTTACTATTGAGAAATATATTAATGTTTTGGTAGGCAATTTAGCTGCTATGTTATGTGCAGAAGCAATTATTTATTGAGGTTGTTCTGTATCCAATAATTGGAAATTATGTCAGCACCAATTTTTTTTTTTGTGGTTTTTACTGCTTCTATTTATTCATTATATGTTTCCTTAAACCAGTAACAAATCCCCTGCCAATTTAACACTTTTCCTGCAGTGAGGTAAACATGGATGAAGAATGACATACAATAAAACTAGAAAATGTATTTGAGCTTTTTTGGTAAGAAATTGAGCAAAGCTTGAGTTGTGGAAGTTATCTAAATAACTAGTGAATATTGACCTCAGCATGACCCAGACACTGTTATTTTCACTTGTGGAAGAATATGTCATACTAGTGCCTAGGAAAACTTCAAGTTTCAGTACAACCTAGTCAAGTATAATACAAAAAAATTTTGAGAACTGAAGTCCCACTGTATCAATTTCACAAGCTTACTAGAACAGGAGAGGATCCCATTCTTCCTACATTTTTAAATAAGTTCTTACTCAGCTTTCCTTTACATCAATGAGATGGTGATGTTACTTAGGCATAATGGCTATGCAAATTATGAAAAATGAAATTTTGGAAGTCTTAAAACAATGGAGAAATATCTGGTGGAAGGAAGTGAAGGTGCAGTTGGAATTGGTATCAAGAACACTGTGCAATGAGGAGCCTTCAAGACCTTTTTTTTTTCCAGATTTTAAACACAGCTGGATAAATAATGAAAATACGCCTTATATGAGTAGATACATATGTGATATCTGTCATTTTTCAAATCCTGGCAAAACATGTCACACAATAATTATTTACTGGCAGACTCTTGAGATATATCTGGTAGACATATAAGTCCTGAAAATTGACATTATTAGACTTACAATCATTGCAACCGGCTATCCCAAGGAACCATGATAAAATACAAAAGGATTCATCTTTCAAAATAGTTCTGAGGGTCAAATAATAGAACATTTACTCTTTACTCTGGTCTAGCTGAAAGGGCCAAGTCTAAGATAGGCAGCAACACAATCATTTACTGAGTGGCAAGAAGGAAACTTGAGGATCAATGTGCCCTAAGGACTCCACAGCCATGACTCTTTTTTTCCAGAAGGACAAGGAGAATTTTAGGATAGAGAGTTTCTTCCTCAAAATGGGCAGATCTTTTCACTGCTTGATCTTATTAGAATGCAGTGTATGTCTCGTGGTGCGCTGTGGGTTATGTGCCAGGTGCTTGCTATTATGTGATGGAGAAAAGGATGTAAGGTCACTGCTGGTTTTGGATGTGCCTTTTGGTGTTAACCCTGTTGTTTTTGCAAATATGGATGTTGTAGCTGTTGCTGTAAGGACAAGGGGCACAAGGGTATGTAGCTTCTCCTTACAGAAACTACTGTAGCAAACATACTTGCCAGTCCTGTGCTTTCTGAGGGTGACTGAGTCAACTTTTTTCTCCAGGGCTCTGCCTCACCTCTATGACTCCCCCTTCTCCTTACTAGCAGCTTCACCACAACCATCATTAATTTCTTAAATTTCTCCTTTCAATAAACCAAAACGTCTCTGAGAAGATTCAGCCTGGTCCCAGCACACCTGCTGTCCCCGTGAGCCAGGCTCTGCGTAGCAGCTCTAGGGACGGGGCAGTGCGGGGCTGAGAAGCCACACAGAGAAGCCTCACCTGCCCCTGTGCACACAGCTGTAGGCCAGCCTCCTGCTAAGTGCTCATGACACCTGTCTTTCCTGACAAGAATTTGGGATCTGCCAGTAAAATGACTACCATCATTCACACTAGTGAAGTGTTCAGTGAGAGAGAGGAGTTTAGCTCATTCTGTTTTGGTCTTTACAATGAATCATTCTTCTGCCCTTTTTGAAAATGCTCTGAGAATAATGAACAATTTTTAAAACCAGTTTTGTTTTCAACTTGTGTATGTAAATAAAATGGTAAGCAGAGGAAGCCAGCCACATCAGCCAGAGTGAAGGGAAAGGTAGTTCAGAAGTTGGAAGGAGAGCTCTCTCTTCACCTGCAGTGCAAAGACTAGTCTGTCATTTAGGAAGGGTGGGGATTCACACGTTGGCTACATGTAGAAATTGTCATGTATGGTAGAATTACTAAATGCACCTTCATTAAAAATTTCCTGGATGGGGATTAAGGGAGTGTAATTTGTCAGTGAACCAGAAACCAGAGGAGGGGTTGTGGTTCAAGCTGATAAGGCCTTGGAGGAAATTCCCTCCTACTGTTAGGAAAACTGGAAAGCGGAAACCCAAAGTATGACTGCTTTAGCTGATAAGAAAGAAATAAAATTATCTTGAAGAAAAGAAGGGGTTTTTTTTCATTCCCTTTATTAGATTTATCAGAAGAAAATATTGATACAATTTATCATTAAGCTGAAAGTTAAATATACACAAAACTTTTCTTTTTTGTTCATGCCATCTATATTAATTGACTTCTTAGATTATGAAGTATGACGTGACTAAATTGGTAAGTAGTGTAGGTTGAGGTAACATAAGTAAGTTTAGAATTTGCTTGTCATTCCTTTTAGGCTTCTACTTAAAATGACTGCAAAATTCTCAATTGATGTTAATATGACCCTTCATCTGAAATAAAATTATTAAACACTTTGGTTTTATCAGCTGTGCTGTAGTTTGCAGTGTTTAAAAGATGTGGTGAAAGGGTTTAATCAAAATGAGTAACAGCATTCCATTCAATTTCTGTAGTCCCATTATCCAATTTTCACTTATTTCATACCTGTGCAATGCCTGCTGAAGGACTGAGGTAAAGGTTATCTTTGACTGTAAAACTTATGTTACTGTGTGTTTATGCTTGCTTAAATTATGAGAAGAGCAGTAGAAGTGAAGGCTCTACTTTGCTCTTAGGAAAACTCCTAAGTGCTTTCTTATTTGATTATGTGGTAGTTTTATAAACATTTGCTTTCAAAACTTACAAATTCTGGTTGATGATTTAAAATTGTCTCTTGGCACAGTGCTGCATCATAAAATGCCTTTTCATCTGTCTGTTCATCACAGGTCAGGAGGCTGGAATCGCAGTACTTTCATTTGTACTTGTTCACTCATCTAAGTGAATTGCCTTGGGCGATGGGTTTGCTCACCCTGGGAGATGAAATTTCTTCCTTTTCTCTGAAAGAAGAGAGGAGATGTAGAGTGAAGTGCTCAGGGTAAGACGAGATCCTGCCATAGATGACAAAGGATGGCTGGCAGTAAGAGTAGATGTGCAGGGAGGGGAAGACCAAGATACTGAGAAGAGGGACAATATACTCTAATAACAGAATTAATCAAAGCAGAAATGACAAACTGCACATCCTCCCTACATGAAGGCAGGAAGATCTGGTGAGTTCTCAGTGACAAAAAGGCTAGAATACAAAGTAGATTAAAATTTATTTTATTTTCATATTTAATTGTATTTTATCTGCTTTCTATTTAATGCAAATAGCTATAATGTGTTCCCTTCTGCTTCTCAGACATGCAGCTTCAAAAGAATTTAATTGTGAACCAAAAGACTCACACCTTCAGTGGTATTTTAGAAAGGCTATATTTAAGTTTTGGGTGGAGACAGGTGGAGGATTTGACTGAAGGATCAGTACTGAATGAAAGTATGTGCCTGGAGCATGGGTATGAGCTTTCAAGACTAAACATAGGCAAAGACTTTTAATCTCAAGTATGTGCCTCTGGCTGTGTCTCAGATATGAGGACAGAATGCTGCTGGACTTCTGTTCAGAGCTGTGGTGTTCATGCAGCTGGAGCCTCTGACAAAGGCTAATTCCATAACCAAGGTCAGATGGAACTCTGCAATGCTACCCTTTGATACCTGTAATCAATCAGTTGTCCTGGCACTCCCTAGCCATTAGGAACCCACACTGATAATGAGGCCAGATGTCTTGATTCAGCATGTTCATTTAGAAATGAGGCACATTTTAGCATTTGGCTAAAACATACCAGCTTTTAGGGGCAATCCTACAGTATAAAGTTTAAAACTGTCCCTAAAGAAAGGAAAGGAGGGGGGAAGGGGAAGGGGAAGGGGANGAAAGGAAAGGAAAGGAAAGGATTTTATAACATTATGGTTTAAGAAACAAGAATTTTTTATTTAGTGTAGTATTTTTTGTAAGGTTATATTCTACATTGGTGTGTGCTGTTCCTTATATATGTAATTCAGGTTGGAACATTAATTTCCTTCCTTGTTCACAAAATCTGCATGGCCTTTCAAGTGAAAATAATGCAGGACATGCTGCTAACTGCTGGGAATGTAATATTCTATAAGTATTTAAACTGCAAATATATATATTTAAAAAATTAAACAAGTGGATAAATATACCAAATATATAGATTCATATATTTGAGGAAAAACATAATTTGAAATATCTTTCCAAAAGCTCCTGCCAATAAAATAAATAAGTGGAGTCTGGAAGGCAAAACACCATTAGATTTTGATTAAGAATTATCTGGTGTATGTGTGGGTTGTTTCCACAAGAGGAGTCCCACTCTCTCATTTTAGATTTCTTGACTTTGCTCTGGCTCTGGGAACTGTGATTGGTCTGTAGCTTAGCTTAATGAGTGGAGCACATGGAAAAACAGTCCACCAAAAAAGCCAAAGAAACAAAAACAAACAAACAAACAAACAAAGAGATGTTTTCATTGGACTGACTTGACAAAGTGGCTAAACTATAGAGCAACATCCTGCCACCACTGAGAACTGGCTCAAAACCCTGCCAGTACAAGACTGAGCTAGATCCCTTCTCAGTGAGAGACAGATACTGACAACTAGGACAACTTCAGAAAGCTACCTGACATTTTAGCACCATTTTTTCATCTATAAAACTTATTCTTTCTCTAATTTCTGTCCACACTTCTTTTATTACTATTGGACCATGAAATGGAGGTTTTCATTACAGTAGCACTTTGCAAACATGAATTTTTTTGCTACTATTCATAGAAACATGTACTTTATACTGTTCTACTTGCCCTTTTTTTTAGTAGCAGTATTACTCATATTTGTCTTTTGAAAAGTTAAAACTTAAGTAATAGTCAGATTTTGAAGGAATTGTGGGGTTTGTTTTTATGCTGGGTTTTTGGTTTTTAGGTTCTGATATTGCAAGTGGCATTGTAACACTTCAGACAGGATCTGTCAGGGCAATGTAGGAAACTAGAATAACAGTAAGAATTAAAATATGGACACATAGACACACTATCCTCTAATTTGGGGCAAATGTGAAAATGGATAGCATTTGATTTCATTTTTCTGTGTTTGCTTATTTAATTCTCTCCTTACATGTGCTTTAATGTTTGACATTCAGGTCAGTTGGAGAGGGGTATTTTGGTATGGTAAACACACTGTGCAAGCACTGTATAGTATGCAAAGGAACCTGTTTTATTCAGGGCAAGCCTAGATTGTTTAACAGGAAAGGCAATGTGTACTGAGGTTGGTGAGATAGATTTCATTGTGTTCCACAGCTTTTCGAAAATGTGTAATAAATGGGGTACTCAAAACTGGACAAAGAGGAGAAATGGGACTTTTCCCCCTAATATCTGTATCACTGATAGGAGGTACTGCCACTCTTGACCTTCTTGGCTTGGCATCTAGCTGCTATTTTCAGCATTTGAATGTGGCTATGAAAAATGACCTGACATTGCTCCCCAGAGAATTTACATTGTTCCTTGTAGGCTTATTAAACCCTATAACTGTTCATGTAGGGGTCTGTTTGTTAAGCAGTTATGTTTATGCTACTATTATATTCCCTGGTTCCCTGCTGAAACACAAATAGAAATCAGTGTATTCAGTTTCTATATAAGTTAGTTTCTATACGAACATATATAGGCCTGATTCCAGTCCCATGTACTCTTGTGATATCAAATACTGCTCATTTGAAGTGCTGGCATTCTCAAGAGGCAGTTGAAGAATTTTCATACAGATTAAATAGTATCAGAAAGGATAGAAATGTGGGATGTGTGGAGAAAGGAATAATTTCCATTCAGCAAGCCTCCCACTTGCCACTGAAAAGCTCTATACACTGGGCTTGGGGCGTGCAGAGGAAAGCGTACAGAAGATAGCTTTTCTATTTGCTTCAGAAGAAATGCATGACTCAGTTAATGCCAATTGACACTGATTCTCTCTGTGCAAACTACTACCAGACACTTCAGTGTATAGAGTTTTTAAGGCAACACTTGGAGGAGGAGCACAGGAATGAGCTGACAAAAGTTGTCACAGTTCCATTTCCATTAGGCTAACCACCATGCTGATTTATACCAGCTGAAGGCATGCTAACAAGGTACTCACAGGAACGTTGTGTCTAATTTAGAAGAGAACAAATCACTTTTTATAGTATTTTGAAAGACCACTTAAGATCTTGCACTATCCAGTTTTGCATGTTTTGGATCAGATTGTGCAAAACCAAATTTTTATTGAACTTAATTTCTTTATGACAGTCTGTCATAAGGAAAGTCTGCCCTAAACCAGGACACAGTTCCATAAAAAGATCCATGGTAAGTGTCAGAGAAAATTGACGGTGTACCATTTTGGGGGATCAAGCTTATTTTCCTTAAACATGCATAAAATGTACACATTTTAGACCCTCCAGATGTTCCAATGTTTTCTGTAACAATAATTACTTTATTCTAGCAATATTCTACCTATGAATATAGATAGATAGATAGATGTATGCCTCACAGAATAATCTAGCAAAGGGAAAAATAAAAAAAGAGAAAACAATTCTATGTAAAGAACACTGAAATTTTTACCTGCTGTAAAGGATTTGAGCAAGACAGCTAATAAAACTTTAGCTGCTTACTTTATTAATTTACTTATTTATTGCAGATAAAAATTTATGAGGCATTGGATATATTCTCAGGTTAAATCCCCAATTTTTTGCTCTTTTCCCTCTACCCCCCACCTTTCTTTTAATTTATTAATAATCAAAGACTTTCTATTATTTCCAGCTAGGAATGTCAGTTATTTGGCTGCAATATATCATTCATTGTTTTCAATAGGCTTTAATGCAAGGTTATATTGACCTTGTGTAAATTTTGATTTAAGAACTAACAGCTATTAACAATAGACCTCTGGTGCATTTGTTTCTGCATGTCTTGTAGCCATCATATGAAAGGCATTTCTAAAGTATAAGTAAAACCCATCAGTTTCAACAGGAAATAATGACCCCATTTGCCATGGAAACTAAAGAACTTCATGAAAATGCACTGAGCTGTTCTCCATACCAAGGTAAAATAATTCTAAAAATAAGACTGGTTCTTAGTATTAACTGACCAAGTTGAAGAGCTTTTACTTTCTGACCGTTTTCAAGCAAAATATAAACACTTGTGAATATTTTTGAGACAGTTAACAAAGGAATTCCTTTCTTTCAATACTGCTTTTCTTTCAAAGATAGAATGAAAAATCAAAACAAATTACTTTTTATAACAGCAGATGGTCAATATAAGTAAACAGTTGAAATACAAAATTAGTTTTAAAACAAGTCTGTAGGAAAGGTATAGTAAACACCTTCCTGTCCCTCTCACTTCCACTCTCTCCTGATGCCTGTGAGATCAAAGGGTCAAAGTGCATTCACCTGGGCTTTAAAGGACAGCTGGAAACTCTCGTCTTCTCACCACCTCTTCCCAGAAAATTTTACTTCAAGTAGTTTTTTCCATGTCACACTGAACAAAAATATCAGCAGAGGTTTCTTGATTCAATCATGAGGCACAGGCCTCACCTTCTTCTCAGAGCTGGCTACCATAAGATTAAACAGTTTGCTGTGAAATTATTCCACACAGCCTATGCTCCTCACCTTAATTTGTATTATATAGGAAACCAAAATAATGAGAAAGTATTTTATTAGGCTACAGGACATCCAAATGTTAAGTACTGCCTGTAAAGTGTTGCAGTGCTTCAGTATCTCTAGGAATTTGGTTCTTAGTGATCCTGTGGAGTACACTAATTCTATGTGCAAGGCAGGCCAAAATTTTGCTGTCCCTTGAAAAATTTACCATTGTGGTGATGGAAAAAAAACCAAACCAAACAAGCAAACAAACAAAAAACTACAAGAACAATAAAGCTTGTAGTCACATTACAGGGTATATGTATTAACCACAATCTGATTAAGGAATCTGCCAAAATACACTTAATCTAAGCTTTGAGCTGTGCCATTTAGCAGTTCAAATAAAAATCCCCACAGAAACCAGCAATTCTCAGGAAGGATAAATTTTGCCCTAAAGGCCACCTAGAGGAAGAAAAGAGATGACTGATAGCTAAGGAATTTTCAGTTTTAAAGAAGGTTTATCATTAGGAAATTATTCTGCTTTTTCTCAGGAAAAAGTAAATTTTTCAGAATGAGTATAAAAATGGGAATGAATACATTTTCCTATTTAACTTCTTTTGGATTACTGTGTTAGCAGTGGCACCTGCTTTTACAGATGTGTTATTCCACAGAAGACGTATTTAAGACGATATTTTATATGAGAAGTTGAAGCTAGCCCATATTCACTGAACAATATTAATATTCTTTCAAGAGATCAGTAATTTAATTTGTTACATTCATTTAATGTAACTCTTCAAATGGGAGTTGAGTATAATTATCTTTGAGTCTCTGACTTTGCACCTCTGGGGCCACAAATCAATATTTGGTGAGGACGACAACAATTTTTCTAATCAAAGCGATGTAATACATTCTAAGTTAGCTGGTTTCACTTCTTAGAGGGCTAAAGTTTCCACAGAACATCACTCAGGTTTGGCACAGTCTGTGAATTGGCAGGCTTTGCTCTAAAGAGACACGGTCTGAAGTAAACATCAGCAGAGAAATAGTCTCACACTGCTCGAAGGCTCAAGTGTGGTTCCATGAGCAATTGGCACAGTTGTGCATTGTGACTCTCTGTGTCCCATCAGCCTCTCATAGGACCATAAACCTGTTCTCAAGGGACTGGAGGACTGCTGTACACTGAGCTCTGCTTTCTTCTTGAAGAAAGCAATTATCATAAAACCAGCACCAAACCACAACGAGTTGAGTTGACCTGTGCTCAGCTTTAGCATTCTGATTTCTTTTATTGTATTGGACTTCTGTCTTGGTTCCAATCTGATAGTAAGGTGTTTACAATTATTTGGCTGGGTGTAAAAAAAATCTTCCATGTTTATCCTTTTTTTCTTTTATCTACTATAATGGAATTTAAAATATAGGGCTTAAGGTAAGAGTCAGTACAAGAGTAATCAAGGGTTATGTAACATTTTATTTACTTTTGTACACTACCAGAAGCTATACTAAACATGACTGTATGCTAATAAGGTCACAAGATGTTTTATAGAAATATATTTATAGAAGAAAATATTCATGAGGAACAGAATTTTTTATTTGAATGTATTACCTATTCCTTCTGGCTGGGTTTAGCACTGAGATGTGCTTGTTTTAGGTGATACCCTTTTAATCCCGGAAGAACTGCAGTCTAAAAGACAGATTCACGAGATGAGAAGGAAAATGGATTTCTCAGAGACATACAGTAATTCAGATTAGGAAACTTTCTTTCCCTACTTGCCATTTTAATGTCACTTCTCAGCAGAAGATTTCACTGAGCTTCCTTGATATAGTTGAACAGCTTCTGATAAGGGCCAAGTATTAGCTCAAGGAAGTGGCTGAGGTATGCATTAGGTTTGACACTTCAGAAAAAGAAGATAGTTGTCCCTCTTTACATACAGAGTACAGAATGATGATACATGCATGCATGCAACAAGGAGAAATTCCAGTCTCCAAGTTTTGGCTCTTTGATATTTACACTAGCCAAGCAGATTTGGGCAAGCCCCAGTAGTTTGCTGTCTTAAAGGTTTATGAGAATACTTTTTACAGTTTTATTAGGTTTTGAAAGGACTGAATTTAAAGCTGTGTCAAAGTGTGAACACACATGTTTTCACATATTGTAGGGCCTAACTGGTAGAGGGAATAGTTTGCTATTTCCTGTGCCCAGTGCCATTTCATTCTCTTTTTGTCTGATCAAGTGGTCAGGTGGCTAAAACCCCTATCTTTTAACAATTCTTCTAGTAATTAGGGTAGCTTGTCACCTTGTCTGATGATTTTTTTAGGATTTTTCATAGTAAAAAATGTCCGTGAGGTTTCTTTTTCATATTATGATTGCTGTATGCTGCAGTTTTTTGTATGATTCTTTCTTTCTCTGAAAATTATGTTTTGTTTAACTAAATTTTATGTCTCTTCACTTCTGACATAAGCTTTAAACACAATTTCTAAATATTTTTAGGATCTAGACCTGAGAGAGCTTAATGAGGGAAATGCTCTGTGTCTGTCCAAATCTTGGTAGGATCCAGGTCAAATATACTTGTTAGGATAACTGCTGCAAGGTGGGGGTAGCTCTTAAACTACTTGGAGACCCTTTACCAGACCACCTGTGAAGCATTAAAATACACACACAGGAAAAACCAAACAAATTACCCCCCACAAGTATTGCTACTGGTGTGCCTATAGATGTAAGTGGAAACAAGCAACAAAAGCATAGATTTTGTTTGTGCTGTGTTTGTACCAAAGAGTTTGTTGTAAACTTTACCTGGATGTGGCCCTTGGTTGCCACATCTGGGTATTTTTCAAGTTTTTTCTACAGTTAATTTATCTGTTCCATATATAATGCAGAGTTTTAGCAATGATGGAGCAGAAAAGATTAGTAATGACTAGATAGATGTTCAGATATCCCCAAATAATGCTGTTGATAGGTCTTCTAATGCTAAATAGCAACTTCTTAAGCAGTCTGTAGGGGAAAATCTTGGACAAAAGGCAGAGAATATGTGAGAGGTTTTTAATGTACATTATACTCTGAATAAAATATGAAAGTGTAAATATAAAGTACTATACTGACTTAATCACAACAGGTCTGATGCTGTAATATAATTACTCAGCAAATCAAAGAATTTTTTTTACATTTGCTTTGCCATTATCATGATGTGATTGAAACTGAGTGTATATTCAGTGAAGGTTTCACTGTATGACTCTGAAATTTTGTATATAGTGCAGAATCTTTCCAAGAATTTTCACCTCATTTCTCTCAGCATACTAGCTAAATTTTTAAGCTGTAGTAACGTCAATATGTTGTGGAATAATCAAAGAAAAAATATTCCCTTAAGAACTCTAAGTCTTGCAGGTAATAGAAAATTAATTATAATATTCTAGCCAGCAAAAATGTGAGAGAAACAAATCTTTAGAAATAGTCCAGTCAAAGTAAACAACTCTCCCACCTTCCCACACTGCCACCACAGTAACATAAAAATGCCATTGGCATGGAAAGGTGTGCTTGTCTTTAAAATGTAGTATTTAAGTGACTTTACAGTTCTGCTTTTCATGAATGTAGTGGCTATACAGAGAGTCTAGAATGAATGTTTCAGATATAGACCTTCATAATTGTGAGGTAAATATCCCATTGTTACCTTGTTGCATTATTGTTCATTAGACCCTGTAAAAAAAACCTGAACACCTACATTGGGAAAAAAAACCCAAAACACTTTATACTCCTATTACTATTTCTATTCTAAAGGTTTTGACACCACATAAATGCTTTAATGTGACAGAGGCAAAGTATAACATGCAAAGAGGATGAGAGCTCTTGTATTAACTAGAAATTACTGCTCAGATTCCCTGAAGAACCTGAAAAAGTCTGTGGACATCTAAGCAAAAGGTCAAGTTTGTTGTTTGTTCCAAGGACATGGATATTGTGATTTTAATTGCCACGTTTCCCTATCCTTAGGGTATATAATAGGTGCTACTTCAAAAGTATTTGTAAAAACAGAAGAGCTTAGAAAACCCCAGAAATAATGTGCACAAAGTAGAAGTAATTGGGGTAAGGTAATAGCCTACAAAAATTATGAAATGGAAAAAGTCACTGGGGAAAAGAGGAGGGCTAGGAACTAATTTCCTTTCTTTTTAACCAAATGCCCATAAAACTCACAGTCTTGCTGAATTGTAGTTATATTAATGTTGGGGGGGGGGTTTCCCTATCTAACCAATGATCTAAAGGGTTTATTTGTGAAAATCTGATTTCTGGCAACACACTTCAGAGAACTGAAATAAAGATTTTTTTGTTCTGTTGCAGAGTAGAAGGATGAACCTCTGATGTTTACATGTTTATTATGTTTACTTTATGTCAGTTTGGTGATTTTAGGTGCTTTCAATTCTTATAAATAATAAGGTACCACTTAAAAAAAGACAGTCAAGTCTGACATGTAGAACATTGCTATTATATATAGTTGAAAATATTTCATAATATAAGATATTTTTATTAGTAAAATAATTTTTTTACAAAATATTGTAGTTTTATAGGATTTAAAAGAGAAAAATATTGAAAAAATGCTTAAGTATATCTCTCATTTTGTTTCATTTTAGCATTCAATATTTTTTTTTTTGCTATATTTGTATTTTTTTTTATTCTGAGAAAACAGTTTAATATTGATAAAATCAATTATGTCAGTTGAAGTTAAAGTTTTGGGGATCTGTTACTTGTTTATGAGTTGAAGGCTCAAAATTGGTTGTGAAAAACTAACAAAATTACTAGTGGTCATGTTTTCAGTGTAAAATGCTTGATTTATTTATGTATTTATGTATTTAATGATAATTTTGGTATACTTATACCTCCATGTGTGATTTTCCTGTTCTCAACAGGAATAAATTAGATGATCCAGAGGGCAAGTGCCTGAGATGTGAGTACTGATATCCACCTCGGAAATCCTTAAATGCAATAAATTGTCATAATATTTCAAAATTTTGAAGAATATGATGATCTGCAACTTTTGAATACAAACTTATGGATTCAAAGAAACTGAAAGTAGTAACACTTAATAAAAATTTCTTTTATTCTTTCACATTAGAAATAAAAGGAGAAATAAAACCACCACTCCTTGCTTTTCTTGCCAACAGCCATCTCCCCACCAAAAAAAAAAAAAAAAAGTTATTGCAGTAGTCTAAACAGAATATTAGCAGATAAGAATCTGGAATGTCAATGCTATCTTTCATTTTCAAAACCTGATTTCCATAGTTTCCTACTTTCCTAAAGATTCTTCCATAAAACTCCTTTCTTTTTCACCCCTCCTAAATTCTCTTTTCATTACATGCAAGTTAATAATGCATAATGAAGGTTCTGATTCTTAAGATAGATAGATGTAAACATAGTCTTATTAGTTATATGTATGCTTCTTATCACATATATGATACATACTACTGGAAGAGAAATCTCAGTTTATTTAAAGCAAATGCTACATATGTTTATTTTGTATTGAAAGTGGCTGTATTTCTGTTAGTTAGTTTCTGTAACTGCACATAAACTAAAATCACTGTTTTCAACATAATTACTGTACTGACAGGCATAGCTACAGTCTTGATCTCAGCTGACAACTAAAATTGTTCCTGTCGCCACCAGCAAAATTAAAGCTCATACAGGAACACACAAATAAAAATAAATCCTATAAATTTCTTCTCTGAACATGTCCAGGCCACAAAACAAGCTTCTGAGATATTGACTCTTATCTTAGAGGTGTTTCCTTCAAGGTCAGGCTTGAGGCGTGTTAAAAGCATTTGGAAATTGTGCCTGTTGCTGTCTGTTTTTTATGCTCTCTGTGAAGACAATAAAGGACTCTTGAGCTTTTCATCCAATATTCTGTGAAAGTACACAAAATTGAAAAAACTGTGAGTACAGGAGTTTTTATATAAATTTGAAGTAAAAAGTATACCAGACAACTTCTTTCTTTGTGAAACCAGTTGAGGAAATATTTGTTCAATTCCATTTAAATATGCCCTCTAGCAATTGAGAATCATAAAAAAAAAATTGCTAGAACATAAAGATTCAGCACAAAGAGGTAGTGTGCTAAGACTGTAATGCCTGTAAAAGTTCACAAATCAATACAGACCCATCAATCAATTCTTCTTAATGCACAGAATATAGGTGGACAGTTGGAAAAAGAAAAATGTTAGGATAAATTTTTTCAGGGGTGGATGCTAGAATAATGTAAAAATGTTTTCTCTAAATTGTTCTGCAAAGGATGTCAGGCACTGAAGAGATAAAAACCTACAGTCTATCTTCAAGAAAAAAAAATCTTCACAAAAATAATAGCAGCCATATACCTGGAGCCTCTGACTGTCTGGAAAAGTGTCCAAAGGTTCAACTTTCTAGGTTAGTTTACTTTCTTCAGCCAAAAGAGTTCAGATTATTATCTTTAACTTCTAAGGTGGTTTTCCTGAAAACCACAGTGCATTGTTACAGCTCCTGGCTGTTGTGTATTCCCTTTCTGAAACAAGGGAATGAAGTTCTAGCTTCTAAGCTCGCAGGTCTGCCACTACCTCTCCAAACATCCCTCTCAAGTTAGTCTTCATTTAATGGTTCAAGTTTGTTCTTTATTTTTGGTCTTTGTTAACTTTTTGCTTGTGGTGACATGTTAGAGATCAGAGACAGTATCTCCAAGCACATAACTGCAGAGATTTCCTCAAGACAGTATATCTGTGTGATACACTGGGAACAAGATTGTATCACAGGGCTCTGCTCAAAATGTGTGCAGGAGAAGGAAGGACAATTCATTGCAATCAGGATAGAAGGAATAAAAAAGACAGATGTCTGGTAATTTTATTTGCTAATCCATTAAAGGGAAATGTGAGTGCTAGTTACCCTAAAGGAATGGACCCAGTTCTTTGAGATTTTTAGGTATATATTTTTTTAAAAGTCTAAAATGGTGGTGTTACAATAATCCTTTGAAAGCTGAGCATTTTAAAGTCATGTTAGATATGCAATGTCAAGAGAATGTGCCACTGCTGTGACCCACTGCAAGTATAAGAAAAAATCCTCTACTGGAGCAAATTCACATTGTGCCTTTGAAATCAATAGAACTGCATATATTGATTTTCTTAAAATCGTATCCACATATAAATTTGGTGCCATTTTGATTTTATAAAACTAACAGAGTTAGTTACCCCATGTTACAAGTTTGTTTCTAAAATATCCTATTATGTTTGTAGTATTACAGGAATCTGTGGAGAGTAACATTTAATCCAGCAACATAGTTCAATGAACTATTTCCATCCATTATTTTTGCTTCAAAAGTCTCAGGATTTTACATAATTATTTTGTGAATCCAGAAACCAGCTTTTCCTTCCAAAGTGCACTGCAATGAGTACCTGTGATGCTGTTTGTTTTTTGTCTTTTTTTTCTTTCATATGTTCTCAGTATTCTTTGCACATACATTTGTAGCTCTGTAGCCTATTGTAGTAGTGGCTAGTTTTCCCAGTCTTTTCCATGGCCTTTCTTTAGGCAGAAAGACAAAACAAATTCCAGAGCTCCAAGCTCCAGGATGTGCAGGCCCCTGTGCTTAGTTCTTCTAGGAAACCAAGGCTGAGAACAGCTCTTCAAGATACATTTCATGGACAAAGTACAGCTAGTACCAAGCGAGGGGGCTCCAGAGAAGGGGCTCAACCTGGGGGGATAATTCCATCACCACTTGTCCTCCCAGCTGGTGCTTTTTATCAATTATGTTAATTTCTTAAAACCTATAAAAATTTACTCACCTCTGGAGGGGGTGGGCTTTTGTGGACATCTTTCCATGACTGCCCCTGAAGGCCTTCAAATAAAGATTCTCTTTTTTATTACCTCTTTACTAAAAGTTTCATTTCAAGTTTCATTTCCAGGTTGTGAAAAAGGCAACACCTGTGATTCATGTTGCACACTGCAAGAGAAAGCAAAAGAGAGACATAATTGCATGCATTTGCAGGCTGAACTGGAGTTGATTTTGGGGTTGGTAAGAATCTTATTTTAGAGCCAGTGGTGTACAGTTTCAGGCTGACATTAAAGCAAAGGTGTACTAAGTCATGCATCCATTTTGAAAAGTCAGAATAACATTTGCAGTAATTATGTGGGCTTAGAGTTCTTGAAAATGAATTAGTACGATTTGCTGAGGCTAAGTATGGAGGCAGATACATGTTTGCAGGTCAGTTTTTCAGTTTTGGCTTTCTGTGTTTGTCCTGTTATGTGACTACTTCTGAGGTGGGGTTGTGTACATCTGAGGCACAGTTGTGTAATGTAGAAGTGTCATCCAATAATTAGATGTTTTATCGACCATATGTAAGTCATGGTTGCCACTGATAGCCACATTTTTAACTTCAGAAATGAAGGATACTGAAAGGTTCCAGGTAAACTACTTCTTCCTTGAAATTAGGAAACAATCAGCTTATGAACTACTGTTTATTGTAAAAAAACCCTTTCTAATTATAATGAATAGATAAGCAATGCTGAATAAAATACTGTTGAAAACAAACAAGGAAAGGTAAACAGCTCAAATTTTATACATTTCAATTGCTTAGCAATCAAAAAGAAAAGTGTAATTAAATGAACAAACTTGTCTAAACAGAACTGTAGTAGACATATATTTAGAATATAATTGTACATTTTCAGTACAACAGAATGTGCAATTATGTTTTTAATGATCACAGGTGTGTAGGTGTTCTCTTTCATCTCTCATAAAAAAACCTAAAACCAAAATCAGAACAATAAAAACCTAACTTCATGGGTCTTGGATTATTTTTATGATGTTTAAAATATGTACTCCCATTATTATTAGATTGGTGTTCAGAATGCCACCTGCTGTCTCCTGCCACTTTTCATACCTACTCAGTACTGATACAAGTTTTGACATTGATCCAGTCTAGTCTTGCCTAATTTGGGAAGTATGAATAAGTGACTGGGGTGCATTAGCTATAGCCTTCTGCTAAATTTACTATTGCTTGGAAGAATCCTCCAGTTTGTTTCACTTTTCCACACTGAGAGTACTGTAAGTAGGACTCTATGCATGAAAATATGGTCAGAGCTGGACATGGTCACATTCTAAGCATGTATTTAAAAAAGAAGTGTTGGAATTACATACATACTCTTAAACGCTGTTTAGGTGACTTAGAATTTATTGTCCAGTATAAAAGGTCAGAATTGTTTTAAAACAAATGAAATAGAACAGTAGGAAAAAAAATAAAATTGAGTTATGTCGGAGGCTACTAGCAGTAGTGGAAAATACAGCATTATGCCTTTTTCTATGCCTTTTCATTATTTTGGACCTGATCATCGACTGTTTTAGCAGACACAAAGTGTGTCTGGGATGGGTCTGACTGCATTTCCTTCTGTGTAATTTTTACCCCAATGTCAAATATAGGTTTAAGAGCTAAACTATCCTTTAAGACCAAGATTATGTTTTAGTCTCAGGTGTAATTGTCCTGTATCATACAGTATAACTAAATAGTTTGGCTACAACTGTAACCAGAGTGTTAAGTGAAACTCTCATTTATCCAAAATTTTCTACTCTTTCTTTTATAATTGTCAATACAGAAGTACTTCACTTCAGTAAAGAAATCTTTGATTTTAAACCTGTTTATATATATATATATATATATTTAAATATTAATGTAATGTTTTACTACACCTTTTGTTTAATTTAAAATAGGATAACATTAATGACAACTCATGATGAAGGTTAATTTTATACTATGTGTCATGGTGGGTATAACATGAGGAAAATTATGGATTCAATATTGTTTCATGGAAATAAAAAAGACACTCTTCATCTCTGTTATTTGCAATATAATAGTTTATAAATTTTTTCCCCCAAGTTTTGTCTTTTAAAATTTACACTCATTCCTCAGAAGAAGAAATAAGTAGAATTTTCTGCAGAAATAAACATATATAATTTTCTGATTTTTTTGTTATCCCACACTTCCAATTTTCCTTCTTTTCTCTAAAACCAGAAAATATTCTATTGCTGCTATACAGTAAATCATGAATTCTCCTTACTAATTTTCAACTCAGCCATTTTTTGGAAGGTACTACAGTGAGTAAATGCAGGTAAACTGTAACTATACCTTTTTGCTCCCCTTTCCACCATTCCTTAATGCCATTTTCATCACTCTCTGAGAATGAAATGGTCAGATAATTTACAGCTATACAGTGCTAGTGAGAGAACAGGTAATTCTGCTTTGCCGTGTCCCTAACTGCAATTTCTTTTTGCTGACTTTATAACTTTTCGTTTAGAAAAAGGGGCCTGCATCATTAAGGAAACTTCAGAAATATGTGACATAAGAGGATTTAAGATCCATTCATGTATACTTTGCTGTTGTCTTTTATGTTTGAATACTTTTTCTCCTTCAGCATCAGTCTCTAGGGCAATTGTGTTAGTTGGCGGCTGAAAGTTTTATTCCAAGTCGTGATTTTACATGATTACTTTACATAATTGGTTTAATGATTCTATGATGTTGTACAAGAAATTAAAAAAAAAAATATTCATGTAAATCCTTAAATTAAAAAATCAATTAAAATCAAAGGGCAAAAAATCCAGTACTCTTTAATCACGTGGTTAGAATAAAAAAAGAATATTAAACTATTTTTTGTTAAGTTTCATAATGTTTTCTATATTTAGAGATTTGAAAAATCACTTGAAATAACTTTTCTGCTCTTTACTGAAATCTGTTGTCACAACCACAGAGAAGGGTAGACGTCAACATTACTTTTTAAATCTAAATAGATCATAATTAGGCAAATGTAATCCTATTTTGAAATGTAGTAATTATCCAAACATTTGAATTAGCCACATGGCTAGGAGGAAGTTTGTTGTAATATTTTAATTCTTCCATATAATCTAAAGTCCTAGAGTCTTCCTCATTTTACATCATCTATTAGACATATTCTCCTTTGTTTGGTTATCTTCTCAATGTCATACAAAATGCAAGTGTAATTATATTTATTTACACTCTTCAAGGAGATAAGTGTAATTACATGTATTTTAATGTGGTTCAGTCACACAGGTAGTCATGCTTTGAGGAGGAGTTACTGTTCTGACGAGATCCCAAAGGTTTCCTTGCTGAATATTGTTATTCATATTGTTCTTTAGTTCTTGCCCTCTATCCAAAGGTTAAGAATATAAAAAGTTTCCATTTGCTTGAAATGCCATTTCTTTATTTAGATCCTGCTGGTTATTTGTCTGTAACTCATTCCTTTTGGCTTATTGTGCTTTTCTCTATCTACGCTTTCCCTCTTCAGTTAAATTACTTCTTTGTGTTTCAATTATTAGTTCTAGTTCTTTAGCCGATATCAATTTTCATTACAAAGCTCTAACTTCTTTGATTCTTTCTATCATCTTATTTTTGTCACTTATTTCTGAGATAAAAAGGTGACCATTAAATCCTAACTCTACAGTAAGTATTTGAGGGCAGACTGAGGCATATATTTGATCAAATATTTTAATATAATTTGCATTTTAGCAAGGACCATTTCAACTTTTTTCTGTTTCTATTCATCTTTGGACCCTTTGTCATCATATAATGGCATTGAAGTACTAGTTCTATTAATATTCTTTCATTCACAAGGCAAATGTTTGATAAGTGATTAAGGGACCTGGGATTTCAGGCTTTTCCACAGAGTGAATATTGTAACATGCACTACATTTCTGTTTTGGTTCTCGCTGCGTTTTGCACAGAGGCCAAAAAGGAATTCTTTTCTTTTTAAAATAATCTGTCTATAAACTGCTTTTACTTCTCTACTACTGAACAAAAACATGTGCTCCTCCTTCACCTCAAAGTTGTATGATAATTAAGACACACCTCAGAAGAACAAAGCAAGCCAGATGAAAAAGGAATGCGTGCAAAAAAATCACTATGGATTTGAGCTGACATTTAAGAAAAGATTAGTGTATTTCCCTGTTATTTTTTATTTTTAAGTTCTGTACCTGGGTGCTGATTCTTTAGGATACCCTGTGGGTAGAGACTGATGAGATTAAATATGTCATCTAGCTGCCTCCATCCAAGCCTGGTCCATGGAACTGCAATTTACTGTCAGTTTTTAACTTTTCAGTACTATTTTACTGTCTGAAGGTTTCACCTTTTAGCCAATGTAAACTACACCTTAAATTTGCTATCTTGCAGTCCTGGGTTACTTTGGCCCATACACATTCCTACCTTGGGTATTCTTAATGCATCCTGAATATTGCCTTCCTGTTACCTCTAAAGAAATTGAAGCGTTAGAAGTAGTTTCTGAAAGTGTGGGATTATTCTCTGCTTTTATTTCACTGGTGCTACATTTCCCATCTGCTTTCTAGAGCATGTGCTGCTTCAAGCATTTGCTTTGACCCCTTGTGGCTCTACCTAAACCCAAGTTTCACCCTAATGCCTCCGAGGTTGATAGGCACTTTCCTGCACACCACACAGAGGAAGTTGAACTAGAGTAACAGATCTCACACCTTTTAAATTTTTTTAATAAAAATACTGGTTCTGCAGAAGAAACGTTTTATACTCCTGTGTGACCTGAGATAAGGTCACTCTTAGCAATATTGGTGTATTGAGGACCAAGTGACTTTAGAAGACATTATGGCCTACAACTTACAGCTGAATTTCTTTCAGTATGATTCTTTGTTTCTACTCACTCTTTACTGGGAAAAACATAAAAATGTTATGTAGATACAAATATGAACCACAATGGCTCAAACAGCATGAAATTGCATCCAAGTACTAGTCATATTTTAATTAAGCAATGCTTGAAATTAAAAAGTCTCGGCATATGTATATCAATTTGTGTAACCTTTCTAATAACATCATTTAAAGGCTTGCAGTTTTCATTGCTATCTGTCAGAAACAGGAGAATATGAAGAATTTACTCTTCCTAGGTTTCTTGGAACAAATTTTTTTCACTAAGAATGCTAACAAAAAAGTGAAAAATAGTGTAATTACTGATCTAAAATTAACACTGTCAGTAAATCACTGGAGAAGTTGAACAACACGACTTCTTATTTTGATCTCTGGATTTATTCACTCAGAATGTTTCCTTGGGTCCTCTGATTGCATCACCTAGGAAGTATTTGTCTCTTGATAGCTATAAATAGATTAATTGATTTCACTAGGTCACTCAAACTCAAAGGTTCTTGTATCATTATTTTAAATAACTATCTGTACCCATTTCAACAGTTTTGCTGTAACAAACACAAAGAATCAGTGAGTGTTGTGATCGTCTTCAAAACCTTCTATTTTTTTCATTTTACTGTATCAGTACTTTACTCTTTCACTTGCAAATTATGTCAGTTTAATTTCCCTACTTTCTTTTCAACTCCACAAATGTTCTCACACCAGGTTCAACATTTAATCGGAGGAAAACTGCAACAACAAAATACTCAAAAAAGTCATCATCTTTCTGCTTTCCATTCCTGCTCTAAAAAGTGCTGGTAATTTGATCCCAGTTAGGCAAGTGCATTTCTTGATGCTTCTCCTCTTACCTCTTTCTGAATATTTATTATTTACTTAAAAAAAACCCAGTGTTGCACTGGTTGGAAATGTTCACATATTCAGGTCAAAGTGAAGTCTTTTCAAAAGGGCAAGAATAATTTTCAAACTTTCCTTGCAATATTTTTTTTTCTAAAATGGTTATTTTTAAATTATTGTAAATTAAATTAAAAATTAAAAACTGAAAAGAAATATTGTTCATTTTATTTCATTTTAAATATATCAGGTGGAATCAAGTGTTGAGTGTTTTTATTCCGAAGGTCAATTCAAGGAGAGAAACTTGATCATTCAATCAGATAAATATTTTACTCGTATTGATTTTCCCCAGAGCTGACTGATTAGGTAGACTCTAGTTAACCATTCTTTTGTTTTTGCTGGGTTTGCTCAAAATCTTGTCTATTCTGTCCAGTTTCTTCCACTTACTTGTCCGTTCTACCCAGCTATTCTTGCCTCATATTCTTTGGAGAAGAGTCTTATTCTCTTTAGATCTCTACTGTGTACAAAATAAGAGATGTATAACCTAGCTGATTCTAGTATATTGTGTGTGTCAATAATAGTTCTTTCTTCTTTGTCATATATCTCATTATTTGTTGTATCACGTTAGTCACACTTCTGCTATATCCCACTGAAAAGAGGTCAAGAGTATTCTTAGTAGTGCAAACAGCTTTCTTCAGTAGAATTTAGGTCTGTGAATTGTCCTTTTTTTAAGGAAAACCTCTGATCTTATTGACAGCCTCACAAGATTTCAAAATGTTGCTCCTACCTGCAGCACAATACTCATAGGAAAAGAACTCAGCAGATTGTGACAGAGACTGTTTGAACGGGGATTTAATTTTAGCACAATTGAAAAGAAGTATTAGCTATAGTGATGATGATTTGGGCCACCAAGGCATCACACATAATCTGGAGAACTGGACGAGTGCAGTGTGCATGAGACCAATGCACATGAGATTTACTTTGAGAAAAGAGGTGGTGAACCTGCCGTTACCAACTGCTTTAGGAATAAGAGCTGCTGCTTGTGCTGAGCTGGGCAGCTCTGCTGAGTTGGGCTGGAGATGCTAAGAACCAGAACTGAGGTCAGCTGTCTGTGTTAGCCACAAGCAACCAAAAGATGAACCTTCTTACCTCCCCAGTCATGTCCACTCACATTTCACAAAATGAAAACTTACAGATATTCCCAGACTTGTAAACCTCCACTCAGATCTCACATTTTATCAGGCACCCATGTCAGTCATCCACAAAACACATCTACAGAGACCCAAACTTCATTAGTCCTGCTACTTGTTTTTCCTCCCAAATTTTTAATTTCCTACTCTCTCCAGAACACTACTAAAGAAAGAATGGACCAGGTACACCAGTTTAGATGGAATTCTAAGCTTTAAATCTCTTTTTTCCAGTATGTCTTTTTTTAAAATATTAAATATCAAGAAACATAATCCTTTAAGATATATATTGAATTTGGCATCCGGTCTATAAAATTCACTAAAATTAATTAAGTGCACATTAGTAAGTTATCTAAAACATTCCTGTAAACTTTTGAGCCAGAAGTGCACTGGAAGGTGTGGCACAGAGACTGAAAGCTGTCAGCTGTAATGTTTTTCTGGTACTATTGATGCCTTAGGTTTTAGCTTTCATATTTTCCAGATTCTGTACTGCATTAGTATGTAACTCTGAACTTCATATAAAGTGTTAGCAACTTCTTTTCACACTTTAGTTAGACAAAACAATCCTTTTCCAGCCCGAGAACCAAGGACAACCATTGCAGCTTCGGGCCCAAAAAGTAGAAACAACAGCGAATTGAGGAGAGCAATCTGGGAGGATGGGACTTCATAACCTGAAGCTGTAATTGGACAATTGAACCCAATATGTAAATGGACCAAAACTTATAGAAGTCTGAAAACTCATGACCCAGTGTCCATCTTGGGTCCATCTTGGGTAGAGCCACGGCCAGGCTCTTGTACTGCCCAAGGTGTATCCTTTGAAGGCCTTTTAATAAATACCCACTTTATTCCTTTGTCTAGCCCTTGTTCTAGGTAACCTCATTAGGCATCACTATAGCAACAGATTGTAGAGAAAGGCAGTAGCTCTAGGAACACTGCCCTGCCTCTCATCATCTACTATGGGTTTTACTGGATATACTACATGCCATATCAACCTGGCTATATACTACATGCCATGTGAATGTAACCCAAATCAAATTTACAAACTTAAGCATTAGAATACCTTATTTATACACACATGTATCTAGGGAGATAGTTTTTAGTATTGAAATAACAAACAAATTCACGGGGTATTTTTTGATGGATGAGCCAATTGGTCATTAGAAGGAGAACACCAAAAAAAGTCCAATTAGAGCTTGGAACTTAGTGTGAGTATCAGCTGTCTGAACACAAATAATGCTGAAAAACAGCTGAAATGATAATAGGAGTAACTCCAATGCACCAATGTCCCATTTATCACTAACATAGAGACCTTAGCATCAATATCACTATATTGTCTACTTGTGATTATGGCAAAAGCTAGGCAACATACTGAAAGGATTCCAGAATCATCCCTAAAGTCTGTTGATATAAAATCCTTTGGTCTGAATTTAAAAATACGATCAACACGGATGTTTTCTGACTCAGTCTGAATTTGTGCATATCTGAAAATAACATTAAAAAAAATCGTTGTCCTCTATGTTTCAGAAATAAAACCTGGCATAAATGCCTCTTTTTTCAGTCACAGACTTTATTCTGTAAAATTAGGGTAAATTAAATCTCATTTTAATAGCTCTTGAAGCAAGAGAGATTTCTGAAGAAAGTTATGCATGTTTGAGAAAATCTCTGCATCATCTGGTTCCATTCTGTATGTTATGACTATTATTATTCCAGCAAGATATGATAAATTTTCCTGCATAATTCTGTAAATATATTAATTCTTACAATATTTAACAGGTAAAGAAATAGCAGAGTGGTAAGATTTTTAGATCTGTATCATCAAGATATGTGAGATATCCCTTCATGTCTAAAATCAAAATGATAAAAAGTTAGAAGGTTTGTCCTGTTTGTTGGCAAAACCAGTAACATTAAAGTACAAAGAGTCATTAAGTTTCACATCTAATTTCATTCTACAAAGAAAGTTTTGAATTTAGTGTATAAGGGCATATAAAGGAAAACTACATAAAAGGGAAACTACATAGCAAAGCATCAATTAAAATTTGGCTTTTAATATGCCTTTGTTGCTATATAATTGCTTATTCATTAAATATCATTAAGGCCTCCATCCTACAAACTGTAAAAATTATGTGTACATACAGAGCAACCTTGGAGTTTTATTGACCTCGAAGGTCTTCTGGTGCCTGAAGTTCTGTTCCTAGGCATAGGCAGAAGTTCTTGTTTCAATCAAGCAGAACATTTTGGTGCTGGCAGCCCATTAAAAGCTTTCATTAAACCAAGATAACAGGTGTCCTGTGCCTACTGCTCATGTCAGGTATAACCCCACATTTTCTTGATCAAGTTCTTGCCAATCAGCATAATCAGTATTTTGTCAACTTTTCCTCATAGAAAACAGAGTCCTGTGTCAATAGATCAGTTCAGTAATCTGCGCATCCGCAGTATTTTTTAAAGACAGCTAATGTAAAGTAAAATGAAATTGAATGAGTTTATGGGAAAATTAAAAGAAAAATGAAAAATAGTATAAAAAATTAGCAGTATTTGAGAAAACATTTTAAACTTATTCCTTTGTTATTAACAAGAGGACATAAGTAGGTGTTTCTGATTAATATTACCCACAGAGAAAATAAACTTTTGTGAAAATTACTAATTGACATTTGACATTTTTCTATGTAACACTTTTCCTGGGTAATTAATGGCAGATATTTGAGAGATTGCTGTAGTTTAATTAAAATTAAAACTCTGTTTTTAAAACAGTACTTTTAAAAATAACAAAGCAGAATGAAAATGTTTCAATTAATTTGAGTGAATTTTAAAAGATCCTCTCATAATAATGATTATAACTTGCATGAGTTCTATTTTATGGCCTAATTTTAATTCCTAAAAATTGTTTACACTAAAAATGCAAAAGTAACAAATTATTTTGGGCACCACACTGAGGATACAGAGAGTGAAGTTCATCTTAAAAATGACTGCAAAATTCCTTTTAAGGCTCTTATTTGCTTTCATACATAATTTTTCTTGAACTTTTATCCTTTTTTAGACCCAGAACTGTCACCACTGTGATTATTTTACTTTAATTACAGATATAGAGTCAAATAAAAAAAAAATGGGCATGAAAGAAATATTATAGCTTTCAAACTTTTATACATCAATTCTGTTTGCTCTGTCCTAACCCCACTTACATTTTTGTGAAGGAAGCTATATGGCAACATTTGCCATTACTTATTTCCTAATAGATTGTTATGAAGTTCCATTAATGACACTGTGGTATCCACTTCAAAAGCAGCATCCCTGCATGAGCAAGCAATTACGTGTAAAGTGGATAATATGTAATTATTGCATATTCTGGGTTGGCTGTTTTTCTTTGCTTTTTTTTTTATATTTTTGTTTTCTTTTGTTTTGTAGAGGAAAGACAGAAAAAAGGATTTGATTATAACTTCTATAACAACTGTTGTTCTTAGATTTCTTCTCTCTAGTCTCTGGTAAAATTTTTTTAAATTTTCATTTTGATTCAGTAAGAATTAATAATCTTTTGTAATTTAATTTCTCTGTGTTTTTCTGCTCCCTGTCATAAAATCATGGAAATGTTTAAAGTGAATATGTCACTTGACCTCATGGAGTTGACCATTAGCTCAGACATGAAACTCATGGTTTTGTCTCCCAATTCTCAGATTGGTTTTCTTCCAAATTTTAAAGGTCGTTTTTTAATTTCTTTTCCTTTGCATTCCTAAATTTGGGGACAGTCAAGGAAAACAAAGCTGACAAATTACTGGTTTTCTTTATTTCTCTGTTATTATATTGTAATATGCTTTTCAAAATATATTGTTCTAAGCAATAGGAGATTACAAAAGTTTAAATGATGTCTTTATTTTCAGGGAAACATGACACAAGATTAAATAATCCTATGATTCTGTCTCCCTTTCCAGCTCTTTACTGCTAATCAAACTGACTTACTGAGAGTTGATTTCACAAAACTAATAAGGAGCCCAAACATACTATTCATACTGAATACCAAATTTTCTTTTGATTGCAGGTCCAGTGCTCTAAATGTTGATTAATGAAAGCATGCAAGTTTTTGTGAAGGGCAGGTAATTCCAAAGCATGGGAAATCTTTGATCCATCTGGTAGTGTAGTTCTCTATTTTATTAAATTTCTGTGGACTTCTGAATGCCCTGCCATTTTAATAATAGTCATAATATGCCATTGAATAATCTGGTTTATGTAGCTACAATTTAAGTTGAATTTGAGAGTTCAGTTTCCTATTTCTTTTTGACAGTTTTAATGAGAATACATCCTTTACTTTTCTAAAGTATTTTTTTTAATGTTGAGCACTCATCATTTCACTGCAGTGAGGTGTTTTTTTACTTATTTTTTCAACATTTGAAGTCACCTTGCCTAATCCTAAGGTTGTCTTGCTAGGCATATGTCTTTATTAGTCCTCTGAAATTAAAAANAAAAAAAAAAAAAAAAAAAAAAAAAAAAAAGATCTTTAAGCACATGCACCTGGGAGATGACATATATTGATTTAGATACATCAGGAATACACTTGGCAGAACATCCTCCCCACTGTAAGTTAAAGCAATTCTGAAACAGGATAACTCAACTCCTGCTAGTGCTTTAGCAGATGTTTAATTATATAGGGGAAAATTTGAACATTATAAGGAAGGATTGATAGAACTACATCCCAGATACCATACAGCTTAGTTGAGAGCCAGCACATTGTATAATTGGAACAAGAATGGTATTTCCACTGCCAACAAAAGCATCCAAATCCCATTGCCATAGTTACCACTGCAACCCAGAACGAATGATGTTTGTCCACTGCATTACCTAGAGGAATAATTCAGCCACTTTAAGGAGCAGTGAGAAAGGTGAATGACAGATTCCAGCAAGATTCACTGCAGCTCTGGATAGAACATGGGTATGGGATGGCAGATTTGAGGTCTCATCTGTCGTATTTGAATAGGGAAATTATGTCCAAGGTGAATATCCCAGCTACAGTGTGGAGACTGAAGGTGGATCTGACAATTTTTCTTTTCTAATAAATGCATAATTCATTCTCCCTTCCCTTTTTTAACTCAAGTAGAGAGGATTAAAAAGCTGAAATTATGGATTCATTCCAGATAAGTGTAGGCACTTAACTGAGGATCCTGTGTTAAGATCCTAATCATTCTAGGCTTGTGTTAAAGTTAATGGAAAGGAAGTTGCCTCCTGAGAGCAATTAAGACCTTAGTTGACTGGAATAACCAGATGTAAAAGCCCTTCACTCTTCATAATACATCTCTAAAGCTTTTGGGATAATTCTGGACCAAATATTTAACTTGAGGTTTAACAGGTCTGTCATATTGAATGGAGTAGTTTTCTAAGGAATAAAAAGAACCAAGAATAAATATTTCAAACCAAACATTTTTGGGTAAAAAAGGGGAAATTTCTCCTTAAAAAATTACTTAAGCATTACTATAAATAGTCACCTCACTATATATAATAACTCTTGTATTTATATTAGGCTTAAAAATGCATTTATAATGGGCCGAGTTCCTCCTAATTTATTTACAGTAAGGATACATTTGATCCCAAGTGTTAAATAGCTGTGTACCTTTTACTTCAAATTGAGAAATGAGCCAATGGAAATTATGCAGGTTAAAATGTGATACTGCATCAAAAGCAAGCCCTTTGTCTTTCATTGAAATGCCTAATTTCTTCTCACTTTTTCAAAAGGATTTTCAGCAAGGATTTAAAAAATATATTTTGTTAAACTGACAGTTATTTCTCATGGCTCTTTTAGCATCTGGTATTTTCAGATTCCTTCTTTTCATATAATTAATTTATATCCACCTGAGTACCAGCAAAAAACATGTCTGTGTTTTTCTCCAAAGTGTAGACATGATCTATCACATTAAGTTGTAGGGCCACTTCTTATAAGAACCAATGTTATTGTTAATTAATTAACAAAACAAGGCTGTTCTAAATTGAAAAAATAAATCAAATTTAAAAAAAATATATTTTGGCTCTATGTTAATATTAATTTAAATGCCAGATATTAGTTATAAATTTTCCTAGTAAAGATTTATAAGAACTGTACTATTTCTATATTTGAAAAATATTTCCATTAAATATCTAGTATTTTATTTTCCATAAACATAGCCTTCTCACACTGATTTTTTACTTCTAATACTAATATAATGCAATATATGTAATATAAATAATGGAATAAATCTCACACAATGCTTACAGATTCTGTTCCTTCGAAACTTGCTGACCACTTAAACTACACGGTTTTTTGAATTACAAACTTTGTGAGACATTTCAGAAGTGTGGCAGTGCCTTGAAGACAAAGATATGCTGCTTAAAGAAGAAACATTTATGTGTTATCACAACAAACTGAACAAAGGTGTTAAAATAAAATTAAAATGTTTAAGATAAACTTTCTATCAACAGTAACCACTGTTTCATGAATTTGTTGTGTGATCTCCAGTTGTACCTCCCCTATCACTCCCATTTACAACATATACACTTCTCCCACCAACCCAATCCCAGTGCCTAGTTCTTGCAAGAGCCTACAGGCATGTCCTATCCAGGTTGTTCTGACTTCCAAAGACTACTCCCTGCAATATCAGTTCATCAGCATGCTTTCTGCCCTTCCAGGTTTTCCATGATGTTCCTTATGTCCTTGCATCATCACACTCTCAGCTTTTTCCATGTCTGCCACAAGTGTTATTTTGCATGGAAGTCAAAATAGAGGTAGCAAATGTTGCAGTTGCTCTGGAGCTATATTTTTACCCATGCTTATGCTTATTGGCTTTCTAGGTGCTATCATTCAGTTGATATTTGACTAAATGAATTTCTCACTGGAATGCTGGTGAGTGCTCTCTTTCCTCAATTTGTCTTCTTTTACCTACTTATTTTAGTAAAATTGCTGGGCTGGTGATACCCTTAAAAAATTCCTTCTTCAAATCTGATTGAAAGTGAATATTGCAGTTGTGAGTTACCTTCAGGAAAAGAGGAGTTCCAGAGAAACAGAGGTAGACATGCATTAGCATCAGATAATCTGGATATTCAGATAATGGTAGATAATTTGCCTTACAGCACATACAACTTGTGCATTATGTTATGATTGAAACATAGTTCTTCAAAGACAGAGTTAATAAAATTGGGCTTTAACAAGACACCTCTGTTACCAGAAGGAAATGTGAGAATCCATAGTGACAGATCCTTTGAGTTCTTTTAAGAGGCCACAGAAGATTCTAGTTTACATAGAGAGAAACATTTCCCACTTACCCACTTACATAAATACTTATGTATTTATATTTTAAAACCTAATTCCAGTGGAGCTCTATAAGAGCACTCAGAACTCACTATAGACTAAAAGATCAATTTCACTAGCATCACTTACATTTTATGCCATGGTAAAATATTACAGTTTTTTAAAACTTCAATAGTATTTATAAAGTTTAAGATGCATCTCAAGATTGAAGTCAATGTCATATTTGGAAAAATTATTATAAAACCATTTTGTGTATTGGCCAACAGAAGAATTCTGTTGTGTTTCATTATTGATGGAAAGTTACTGTGCAGAAAAATAAAAAGATTGTTGCTCTAGCATCTTATCAAAAAACACCTAAAACCAAGTTCTGTCTACAAGAGATAAGATGCAGCTGCAGCTTTAAAATAAAAAACAACCAAAAAAACCCAACATAATTTAGATGACAGTCTGCCCATCAAACATTAATCTGCAAAGCTTAAACATCATGGGAGAGACAAACCTCACTTCACAACTTTCTATAGGAGGTTGCAGACAGCTGTAGATTTGGTTATCTAGAATGACTGCTATAATCTAAAAGTTTTCCAGCCTCATTTTCCATCACTATATTTTTCAGAGAATATATGTGAATATCTTGAGCCAACCACAACCTAGGGGAAGGTTGTGGCAAACTTTCTGTTAACCTCTCTCTGTGGTGGAAATGGCTCATATTCTTCTACTGTTTGCTTTTTATCCTTTTATTTCTAAGTCTTGTGGGCATTTCAAGCACTTGTGATTCTCTATGTGAAAAACATTTTTGAAAAACCATGCATGCTTAAAAAATAACTTTTTTACTTTTGTAGTAAGTTTCTCTTCCTGATGAGTTGCAAATTTTTTTTAAGTTTTATGTGTTCAAAAAGTCCCTACAATTTTTTTGTGTCATATTAATTTACAGTTACATGTAACTTGTCATGTTTTATGTACTCTTTTAATTTCCTTAACTTGTTCACCTCTTCCACTTGAAGATTTTAATGTGTGTCAAGATCCCTTGTTCAGCTGTTTAAGTTGACTTTCAGACACAGTGACTTTTTCCTTCTTTCAGAATTCTTTTTATCAGCAGCATGAAGCAACTAGAGCATCTCTCCTGTGAGGACAGACATAGGATTTTAGGATTTTGGTGGTTTGGGTGGTTTGTTACATTTTTTGTTATGGTTTGGGTTTGTTGGTTGGTTGGTTTTTAATATTGATTTGGGGGGTGGGCGGGTGTTTGTTTGCTGGGAAAATACTAATTTAGAGTGTATTGTGATCAGAGATATAGATTTTTGGGGTGTTAGCTACATCTTGAACCAAAATATCAAGATCAAGAACTGAAGATCAAGAATGATACTCAACAAAATATCTGTGGACTATTTAATTACTTTAGCCAAGAGACAATCTTGTACTTTGTATAAAATTAATTGCACCATGAAGATACATTTATCAGTTTATAGACTGGTAATTGGACCTTTTCATCCATAATTTATATTTTCACAGCTTTTCTAATCTTGTTTAAGTATGACATATTTATGAGAGGAATTACATCACATGGCACATGTCATAGTACAGAGACTTGAGTGAAGCCTCTAAGACTTTTTCCAATCATATGCTCTCATAATTTTGTGAAATCAAATTTTTTTGGCTTAAGATAGATAATTTGCAGTGTCAGGGTATATATTATATATGAATCACATTTGAGAGCTACCTGAAACATGTAATTATGATAATTATATAACTGTATATATGTGTATATATGTGGCCTTGATATTATTAAATGAAATTATATAAGCTAACTTTTGAAGACATTCAGGTGATTGGTGAGAAAAAATGATCAGAGATAGAAGAAATAACTGGAATTTAAAAGAAATATTTAGAAATATAATTTTATGCATAAATACTGCTTATGGGTGGAAAATCCACTGTGCCACTGGAAAAACCACCATCAATGAAAACAGTTAAGTTCTTCCCACTGACTTTGTATGGACACCTATCAAATGTGAAAGTATAGGAAAAAAGGCCTTCCTTTCCTATCTTGTTTATGTGATTGGCAGATGTGAAGCTTACCATAGCATTTTCTTATAAGGTACAAATGCTTTAATATTACAGCTTGTTATACAATTAGTATTTGTAAATATTTATAAATTTGAAATAGGATTTTTAATAGAAAAAATGCTTCAGTAAAAAGTTTAAGTTAAAAATACATCAAGTTCTTTACAGAGGAAACCATAAATGCTGGAGAATTTGTCATTCTTACCATATAGAAGCTTCTGTGCTTCTATAGAAGCTGCCATGAGGAAAGAAATATTTTTCCTGATTATATCATTTATATCAGTATGACACTGTTATCTTTACTTTGACAAGAAAAAAACTGGAATTTCACAGTAACTTCTGTATTTGTGCGTTACTCCTTCCTGTCCCCCAACAAATGTTCCTCCAACAGTGAGTAGCTACAAGAGTTTCAGAAATGTTGAGCTTAGTAATTTGCCTGACACTGAAGGATATTTTAAAGTCAGCCACTGAAAAAAGAATATGAACTTCAAACAATGTCTGGTTTACACGATCAGGAAAGTGTTATCATTTGTTATTGCTATGTGCTGAATTGTGATTCTGACTTCACAATCTATCTGTGAAGGTATTTTCAAACCTTAGGACATAGCTGTTGTTTGTCTTGCTTTGAATTAATCCACTAACTTTTGTCAGAGTCTGGACTAGTTCTGATTCCCAAAGCAAATACAATTCACTCTTAGCAAACATTTCTAATTAAAAAGCCTATCCCTTAGAAATAATATCCATTCCATGTCGATGGTTGCTATAACAGAGTCAGGCTCAAGATACTTATTTACATCTTAAACACCCCTGCAAAAGATTTTTCTTCAGATACTATGGGACCTAAGATGACTCTGGACACATGTTGTCAATGTTAAGAGATGTAGAGGTCTTTCCTAGGACTGATACTGATGTCAGGAATACAGGTCTGGCTCCTCAAACATACAGATGTTTCAATATGTTTGAGCAGATAAGATTAACTCCCTACAAGATCTCCTTGATTAATGGTGCTGCCACTGCTTGGACAGCCCACCCCCCACTCTTCTCAGTATTCAATACATTTTAATGCTTAAAGCTATTTTCTCAGCCAATTTATTGTTTCTTGAGGAGAGAAGTTTACTTTTGTATAGGGTTTTAAAAGCTCATGCCTACTCCAACATTTTTATTTGCTATTGAACTACAAATAACTGACTGACAAAACTTTTTCATAGTCTGCTTATCCTATCATTAATTGAAAGACATTTATTAATTGCTAATTGCATTAAAATACGTTCAGATTTTGCTGATTAAAGTTCCTTCATAGTTTCAACACTTGCAAATGACTTCGTTTATCTTGACATTTGCTCACTAGCAAAAAAAGAACTACTGTCAACATGAAACAGCCAAGGGCAGGTTGATTCTTGTAGGAAGTGAAGGGAAAATTGGTACAGATACTAATGTGGTACAGGTACCATTTATATCTAGGTTTCTTTATAACTTTGCCCCTCATAGAACAGTATGCTGTGTATCATCTGTGTTGGTCAGAATTGCTTGGTGGTGATGGAAGATTGATGTCAACACCCTTTTGGATGGCAGCCTTTCTTAGCTATTTAGCATTTCATGACAATCATTTGAAATGTATCTCACAATCCCTACCCTAACAAGGGAAAGAATCCTGCAGGAGGTTCTGGAAAGCCATGCACCAAGTGGGGAATAATGTTTGGTTCTCTCCCAGACACAGCCTTAAACTTAACAAAAGCTAAGATTTGTTCTCAATTGCTGGACCTCCAGCCATTGCCCAGATAAAAAAAAAAATATTCAGGGAAGAAATCTTTATGCAGCCTATGCCTTTTGCTGGGAACCAGTTCAGAGACTAATGAAAAAATGAATCTCTTCAGGCTCCAATTCTGCCATAGTTTCACCTCAGCTTGCAGCAGCCTAACAGAGCCTCTCACTCACTCCTCCCAGCTGTAATGGGGTGAGAATCAGAAGAGTAAAAGTGAGAAAACTGGTGAGTTGAGATAAACAAAGTTTAAGAGGGAAAGCTAAAGCTATGAATGAGAGCAAAGGAGAACAAAGAGTTAGCTTGTCACTTTCCATGGCCAGGCAGATGTTCAGCCATCCCCAGGAAAGCTGGGCTCCACCTAGTCTTGAAAAGACTAAGGGCCTCACTCTGAATATCCCATTCTTCCTCTTTTCTTCCCCCAGCTTTATATGCTGAGTTTGATGCCCTATGGTTTGGGATATCCCTGTGGTCAGTTGTGGTCAGCTGTCCTGGCTGTGTCCCCTCCCAGCTCCTCTTGTACCCCCAGCCTGTATGCTGAGTTAAAGCCTGAGCCCTAGTTTGACATTGTACCTTGAAGTACTGCCTGTGAATGGATGTTCTTTATAAGCCCCTGCTTCAGGGTTGACCAAAAGGCATTTTATGTGATTACAGTGTATTTCCCTTAAGTATAGTTTCTGAGGAGTATGCCATTTGAAGTAATGGGAAGCAGTGCCTATTTGCTTTAGGAGGAATAGGTAGATCATATTCTTAATATACTTGCAAGCTTACATGCTCACAACTTGTCAAACCAGTTCTTCTCATATTTAGTGTTGTTAAAGGTAATTTACCTGGGAGAAGTGCAATGCAAAAAAATGAGTCATTCCTGGAGCAGGCTTCATTGTTCAAATGTGTCATTTTCTATATGTATTCTGAATACAAAAGAGCAAAAAACACCCTGATGTATTTCATTTTAAATAAAATAAGGTGTAAAAGGTACAAGTTGTTGTACTGGTCACTTTTTCTTTTATTTCAACTTGAAATCAAAGATATGTATTAGCACAGAATCATGATATAAAGGAATTATTTTTTATTATTAATTGCATTGTAATTGGGAACATGAGAACCTCAGCGCTCTAACTGGAATCTTTTTGAAATTTATATTTGAGATGTGCTGCAATGGACTGTAAATGGAAAGTAGTCTTTATAAGTTTTCATTATATTGGTTTCATTTTTTGAAAAAAGTTCATTTTCTGTAACATCTGAAGATCAGTCTTGATCACCCTAGAATTCAAGAATTACTCCAGAATCAAATCTCAGCTTTAAAGATCCGACACATCTTCCACTCCACATCTGACTCACAAGGTACCTCCCTGTACCGTTAGAATGTTCTCCTGTTCTCCTCTTCTCCTGGACAACACCTAACTACATACACTGTGTAAAGCATTGAAAAAGCCTCAGACTAACTGACTCCTCTGTATTGGCTGGATAATCCTGTCTTTTATAGACTTAATTAGCAAAACAACGTAAACACAGGAAGTAATTATAATCAAACAATAAAAATAGGTATAAAATATCATTATTCTTTAAAACGAAAGAAATATGCCTGGGAGAATAACCTGCTGATGATACCAAGAAAGGTCCATATCACTTAGATATTGCAAGGACCATTCAGTAAGAACTAATTAAAGAGGCCCCAAATTAAAGGTTCTGTTCATAGCAACTCTGAGTCTAGAAAATTATGCATTCTATCTGTTATACAAGCATAACTGGGTGAAAATTCAATGATATCTTTTGATCCTGAAACAAAATACAGAAGCTAGTGAAAAAAATTAATAGAAAAACACTCTCAAAGAGTATTTTTTCTTCAATTTGCCTCTGAGTAACCTCAATAAAATTAATGCTTAAGTAATTTTGATCTTTATTTAGCAAAATTCTGAAGATTATGAAACTGCTTTGCCAACTACTTAAGTATGAGCTTTAACTTCAAGATCACCATTATATAGAATTTAATATGGCTCCTTACTAGTTGTTGTTCTTTGTTGAGCTCATGATCAGTCAGATTCTTTAAGGTTATTTTAAATGAGACATTTCTGAGAGCAAAGTCTTGAAAAATAGAGGAGTAGCTCTACAAAGGTCTTTTTGACATTTAGTAAAGCTTATATGAAAAATTGTAACAAAACTTAAATAAAAAGGGCCACAGAAAAGATAAATAAGTTTTCAGTTTTGTTGGAAAGATATACAGATACTCACTGCAAAACAGACTAATTTTTATTCAATTATTTGGACATTTTATGCAGAAGTGGACAAAATTTAGAACAAGTTTGAGCAAGCACATATTATATATTCCCCACCTTGCTGTGTAGTTTTCACCTCTTGAAATTTAGAAATACATGTAAAACTGTCAAAGATTAGAAATTTTTTTCTGATACAATCTTAATCGACTTTTGTAGAATACTTTTGTAAAAGTGATTTTTAAAAATGAAATGCACTTCTACAAAATTATCAGATTTGGATTGAAAAGTGCTGTCTTTCTCAAGGAGCTTACAGTTTCTACCTGAAAAAATACTAGTGATGAGCAAACATACAGATAATTACATCATCTTGGCTGTTGGCTTGTAACTCGCTCAGCTTAAACTCAAGTAGTGTGCCTTCATCCCTGTCTTTGCTGAGAGAATCCCATTTATCATTGTGCAAACTATCACATTGTCAGATTCACTTATTTCAAGATTTTCTGCACATAACTCCCAGTTGCACCATTCTAATCTTGGCAGTCTCCCCAAGTCCTTATCCAAAGGCAGGCTCTCTTCCCTCTCTAACTACCTCACCATTTTCTTCACCATTTCCCTCTTAGATTTGAATTCCCAGACTCCCCCTCCCTCATTCCCAGGCACCATCTCTGCTTCCACCCTGATTCCTTATCCTTATCTCTGTTTCCTCTTCCATTCCAGTCTGGCTCTCTTCCCACTGTACTCAAGTCAGACATCTTTCCCTTCCTAATACCCTGGGAAAGAGCAAAGAATTGAAGGTTGAATTAACAAAATGCAAGAAAGGTTTTGATTTTCTTCTCTCAGTTCCAGTTCTCAATCTCCTTCCCGCTAACAACAAGAAGAACTGCAATAACAAGACAGGAAATGTCTAAGAGCATAATCTAGAAATAAAATTTTGAATATTAATTAAAATGACATGAAATGCAGTCTGAATTCTGGTTTTGTCAACTTACATATCTTTCAGCTAAATCATCCACAGAGCAGTGGATGAAATGCCCCAAATTTACTCCCAAGATAAGCGAATGATCTCCAAATTCATATGTTCACACTGCAAAGTGCTCTTATTTTTTTATTTTTATATTAAATTTTTAATTTAATTTAGAAGGAGAATTATGTACTTACATTTGTATGTCAGAAATGAACAGGAAGCAGTGTAGGTACATCTGACATTAACATAAGACTAGGATAGTTTTACAGTTGACTTTGAAAGTAAAGAAATTCTTTATGTGCTTGTTCATTTCCTGGACAATATTTTTATTCTCCTTTGCAACTAAATGACTTTGTATAATAAGGAGTGTTTCCAGATACACTTTTTATATACACATGAATAAAACACGGGCATTTTCAGCTTTTTGTTCATGAATGAAAGTATACGATTCATTTTAGAAAATATATTTGCACACAGTATCTGTTCAGTAGGGAGATTTTAATAAAATATAATTTATTTCATTATGCCTTAGCAATTTCTACTCTTTCCCATGTGTGCCACCATGGAAATTTCATTATTCATATTAGCATTTAGACCTTTGTTTTATTCAGTGACTGCATCTGCTAAGAATTTGATGTATTTCCATTAAGCAGCACACCAGTAGAAGAAAATAACTGCTGAGAAGAAAAAAAAAAAAAGAAAAAGAAGAGAAAAGAAAACCAACAAAAACCCCCCACATTAGCTCTACAAAAATGAGAGAGAACACATCTAAGAATCCAATTTGGGAACGAAAGCTTGATGAAGGTAAGAATGCCAGTGATTCCTAACCCTCACATCCTCAGTCTGCCACAATCACAATTTTCCCTTCAACCATAAATTTAACTTGATGAGGAGAAAAATAAATCTTATTAGAATACCCTTGGTTAGCTCCACAGAGTTACTGATATATAAGGTGATTTTAACAGCCAGAGAGCATTTGTTTCAGGAAGAGTGTCTGGATCACACAGTGAGGTAAAGAACAGTGTGTGGGGGGTGAGTAAAGGAGCTAAGGCAGCCCAACACTCTCTTCTCACACACCTTCTAAGCATGCTCTTAGCCTACTGATAGCATTAGAATGCAGAACAAGGAGTGGGAACTGTGTAGCATTACAGTATATTGGCAGCCTCCCATCAGCTGACACATGGGGGAGCAATTCAAAGCAGTGGCTGAACTTCTAAAACTTTGATTGTTTTTTAATATCAGGCTCCCAAGGCTCCTACCTTTCTCCTTTCTTACGGCAATAACTTCACTGTTCTTCCATTTCCCTCTTATGTCTCCTCCATATTATATTTCTATTCTGTATAGTTTTGTCACACAAGCACTTTTGAGGCATTCAGCCAAGCTTGTGGAAGGGAAGGTTCAGCAGCTGTAAGTAGCCACAGCACCTCTCAACTAGCACAAGCCCAAGCCAAGAAAATTGCTCTATGAAAGCCCTAAAGTGCAGCAAGCCAAAGAAATGGCTTAATTTGCCATATGATGTGGTGCAGCCCAGGAGCAAAGGGTTTATTAGTCTTTGCACATCATGGTACCAATCAGCATATATTACTCATATCTTATCAGTTTTGTATTGTTTTGTATATGTGGGGTTTTTTTGTTAGATGTTTTTGTTTGGGGGGAGCTTTTTGTTTGTTTGGGTTTTTTGGGGTTTTTTTTTGAAAGGAACTAAAAGGGTTACTCCTCAGTTCAACGACCGTCTTTCTGACATCTCAGGAAACTGAATTCATGATACATGGGTTATTGATGGGTCAATATCTTATGTGAGTTTAGCAAACAAGAGAATATTGAAATACTGAATTACTGTATAAACAGGACCATTATTGCAAACATTTTGGTTCCCTTCCTGTTTAAAATTCTCGTTTCTGAGTGAAGAGCAATTTCTTGCTTCCTATTCTGCTCTATGCTGACCACTGATGATTTTGAGGTGCAAATTAAGCATGACAGAAAAATGAAAAGACAAAGCATATGAAAACAACCAATTTGTTATGCATCCATATGCCTCAGAGATTTTTAATTGCCACTGGGGGATTTCAAGGAATTTTTAAAATTAATTGCAGAGATGAATACTCTCCTAAGAATTGAATGGTTGTGTAAGAACACTAGCAACTATGTAGAAGGACCAAACCTCTTGCATCATGAAAAAAAATGTCTGTTTAGAAAAAAAAGATGCCCTGTTTAACTTAAAGATGCATAAACACAAAAGTAAGCAAGTGAACAAACAAAAATACAAGGATATTTCATCCATCTACAATGACAACCCAAGTGAAAAAAAAAAAAAAAAGAGAGAAAAAATTAGAGATATTTACTGCTTTTCAAATTGTGTCTGGTCAATGTACGCATTTCTGCTCTTTTTTTTAAACTTTGTCTCCAAATAAGTATTTTCACTGCTGGTTTAGTGATTCTTTCTGTTTATTTGCTGGAGGATTTTCTGTAGTCTTTAGAATTTAACATCCCCAGAAAAGGGACTTTAGTATCATAGATAATCAAACCAAATTATTTCTGGTGTTGCTTTGGGTTTATTTTAATAAATGAATAAATAAAACCCAATACAAATGCAGTAAAAATAATATAATATGTTATTATTGAATTAAATTTAATATTAGGGTTTGTTAATGACTTATACTTTGGGCTTGGACATATGGGATTCGCAGAGAAAGATGATAGCCTGCATAATTCTTTTTTTGTATCTGCATTACTTATTTGAGCCTCAATATTGGCTGTGTCAATCCCTGTGATAGCAGTTTTTCATCTGTCAATCCATATTCTACTTGAATTAGGTTTTATCTGCAAAAGAGTTTATTTTATCTGCAAAAGAGTCCACCTTTATTTTTGCAAATGTGATAACTATGCAGTTTGGCTTTGGAGAGAACAAATGCAAACTGTAGATCTGTACGCAAATTCCATAGTTGCTATTGGCTTTAAATTGCCTTTTGTTCCACAGTAAAGTAAAAGAATAATAAGAAAAAAGGTAATGTAGAATCATGTGCAATGTTTAATAGTTTCAGTCACTTCACTGTTAGATTTTCTTTTTAGTTGTTTTATTTTGGCTGCAATCATGGAATATATTGGCTACAATACTTGCAGATGGAAACTAAGCACAGATGTGCCAACATAGACTCCAGGTTTGTGAGTTTACAAATTTTTATTGCAAGTAGAGCAAATAGCTTTCCTTGGATTATCCAAGCTGTAGTTGAAAAAGTGCCACATATAAAAGATTTCCTTTTGGGAACAGTTGAAACTCCATGTACAACTGCACTTTGAATGGGGGATTATTTTTTGATGCTGTTTTGGGGCAAATTTTGTTTCCTTTATTATTGTGGCCATTACTGTGGTTTTCTTGAGAAGATGTGCATTGCCTACATGAGTTCCCTTGGACACAGCAGCAGTAGACAGAGCAGAAGCATATTCATCTAACTCAAGAACAGCAGTAACCATTGCTCTGCTGAGCATAAATCTGCTGCATCGGGACACCAGCTGATTTTACACATCTTGAAAGATTTTGGGGATTGTGATCATTGATAGTTTTATATTTTACAAGATTAGAATTTTGAATTGATTCTCTCATTCAAATTCATGACCAAAATTAAATGCTTTAAACAGTTTTACTTCTGTTTTTGAAAGATTTGTGGCCTGTTTCATTCTTTTTTTTCCCTTTGACTCCATAAAATCTTGATTGTAAGGGTGATTTGGTCTCAGATCTTCAGCCTTCAGTCTTTTTTTGGTATTTCCAGCTAATTTCTGTAAGATTATATAGCAGAAACAATCCTTGAGAAATAAGTAGTTTCTAGGAAAAAAAAAAATATAGACCAAAAAAATTAACATCTGATTGAATATGCAAAAAATTAAGGGGCAAAAAATGACAAATTACAAGCTATATAAATCATTTTGGTTTGGTTTTCTAGTTTCACAACCTAATACTTGAAACACTATATGTTCCTAACTGATATTTAGTGTTTTCTCTTTACTACATTAATATTTAAAGAAGTCTAAAGAGTTTTTGCTTTTAAAATATTCATGACTGCTGCTCTTTTATGTGAAACAAATTTCAAAGGAAGGATCCCTAATTCACTTATTAATCAATTCACATGTCTTCTCACTTGCCTAAGAAATTTTTAGTGGTTTTATCCATTAATCTGAGTCGAAGTGCAAATCTGATAATTGCACTGAAGTAACAAATATTGGGTAGATTTACCTTTGGGAGCATGGCAAACTATTTTTTTCCAGCCTTCTTATTGACTCTGGAATTACATGACTTGGAAAAGCAGGCATATTTTAAGGGGAAAAAAAATTATTGCAAAGAGTTAAGGTTTATCTGAAACATATTTTCTAAGCTTAATTCTACTCTCCAGAAACTTGCTTTGACGCCTTTTAATAACAGATATTAGAACACTAGAGGGTTTAGCAGTGAAGGACTCTCAAGAAATGTAAAGGTAAAACTTCAATGTGTGACCATACAGCTCTTTTTTACTGGTGGGACTGTCCCAGTGAGACTGTCCCAGGGAATAGTTGCGTAGCAGAGTTCATTTGTTCATTTAATTCTGCTGTGTGATGGAAAGAATACCACCCTCTTTTATCTGAGCACCAGAAGTGGATGGAAGCTCAGAGGCTGCCACATCGCTTCACATGGAGAGCAGGTGACAGCTGCTGGTCCTCTTTGGTCTCTACTGCTCTGGTCTGAATTTACCTTGGCAGCATGAGCATGACAAACTCATGTCCCATTATTAGCAATATTTTCAGACAGGGCTTCCCTTACTCTTGTTTTCATTTTCAAATGTAGCTTGTGAAATTTACTCTGTTTTTCAGATGAGCATCACAAGAGACTGATGCCAATTTGCAAAAGATTTTCCTCCAGCAATCTATATTTGAGCCCATGGCTGAGTCTGCAGGCAGTTTTTTGGCAGCATCAGATACACTTCTGTGTTTGCCACTTAATTAACTGTTGATGGACCATCTGGGCAGCTTATTGTTTATGCATGTAATTTTTCTTTGATTCACCTTGGAATCTGTTTAAGCAATGCACATTCTTCTATTAAAAAAAATAATTGGGTAAGTATCCTTTGTGATTAATGTATAAGCATATTTTAAAGGCTATATTGTACCAAAAATCTGTTAGATTAGCTGATTGACATACTTAGACTTCAAGAGCAGAGGGTGAAATTGGTTGAAATTGATTTTACAATATTTTTATCCCTAAAATATCTAAAAAACCATTTATCTTATTTCTCAGGGAGAAATCTGAGCTACAATATTCCATCAATGTCTTTAATTTGTTAATATGGAATTTCACGAGCAGGTGAAAGTCCAAAAGGTAGTTTTAACGAGGAAGAAGGGAAAAAATACAGAGGGGTTGTTTTTCACTACCTAAAAGTGTTGGCTGTGCAAAATCTCTGTTGTAACAAATATACAACAGAAGACATCCTAGCAAGCCTTATTTTCAAAAATTCTAACCTCTAAATCAGGATCTAGTTAATTAGTCCCTGTTCTGAAGATATTTGAAATAAATGCCTGATTTCAGAGATGATACCTCCAGATACAGCAAAACGAAATTAACTCCTGTGAGAAAAGAAAGACCTGAAAAGACTACAAATAATAATATTCTAAAAAAAGCCCAGACATCTCCACGTTTATCTCACTTTTTAATTTTTTCCTGGATAAACCTATTAATATTTTATCTTGTTTGTTTGGCTGTTTTGGGGTTTTTTGTTGTTGCTTTGTTTCTTCTTTTTTTTTTTTTTTTTTTTTTTTTTTTTTTT